>VWYP01010936.1:0-41889 GCA_013400435.1 Pycnonotus jocosus | reverse complement strand
GATAGATAGAGAAGATAAGAGATATAGAAACAACACCAAAGCCAGGGGGCTGGCAGTCCACGTCACAGCCATTCACACTGGAGCCATCTCATGTCCAGGGGGCTAAATGCACCTTAGACGTAATCAGTGACATTAAACCAGCAATGAAGCCAGCCTGTTTGCTTTGATGTACCCTGCTGTGACATATTCATAACTTTTTTGGTTTCTGTAGTAAATTCTGTCAGAAATCATAGTCCAACTCCAAATTAAACCATTTACCAAGCCTAATGCAACTTTAAGGCTATTACACAGTACTTTGTCTAAGACGTTTAAATCATTCATGGTTTAACATACACATGCACATGTTTTAATTTTCCTAGTGGTGTGTAATTGCATTTGAAGCTTAGGATTTTGCTGCTTTGGTGGGAAAGACACATCTAGCTTTCCACACTCATGTAGGGAATACATACTTTGGAGATAGTGTAATGTAAAATTCCCCCACTGAGAAAATCAGAATGACATCTAAGGAAACTGCCTGTGGATCTCAGAGCCAGGTTTGAGCAGTGGAAAGAAAATTTCTGTGCTAACACTGCCACCCATCGAAAAATAAGAGGCACAGTCATCGAATGTCCCTGTTTTCATTTCTTCTTCCTCTTTGGCATGCTGCAGTGTTTTCATGGATATTTTCTCCTCACTGCTGCCTTTTATAATGTAACATTATCAAGTAAAAAATGTAAATAAGCTAAACCTAAGCAGTAGGTCAAATGCAGCTGTAAATGAGAAGATGAATTCTCTCCAGAACAAAATCAGCAGTGTATGGAAGTCTCCCTGTCAATGGTGACAGGGAGCTACTAAACCCCGAGCACATAAACATGGTATGTATAAACATATATATCATGAAAGTCCATGTAGAGCCCTGATCTAACAGAATTCCACCAGCTGGGCTCTTCCCTTCATCCTAGGAGAGCTGCACTTTTCCTTTGTTAGAGAGAGAATCGCCCTCTGACCTCTTGCTATTTTCTCTGAGGTTCTTACACCTTTTTTATCTCCTGCCTCACTGATGTTAAGATCAAAGTACAAGAATGATTTTTGCTTAACATGGCTTCTTTGTCTTGTGGTGGAGTGGTTGTTTCCCCTCAATTCAACCCATAGTTGCTTCCTTGCCCTGGTTGTGAGAGGTTCTCTGATCTTCAAGTGTCTCTGGTTGCACAACTTCTTCTCTGAATCATGCTTTTATCTTTACCACTTCCTCTCAAAAATTAACATCCATATCATACAATGGCCACTAACAGTGAAACACTTGAGCCATACCAATTTTGCATTAAATTCCCTTGCACACAGATTTGATTTTCTTTATTATCTCTTGCATTTCCCAAGAGTTACCCCTGCATCTACAGTAGCAGAAGCTAAATTTAGTTCAGGAAACCAGCTGCTTTCTCCTTTCCTGACTCACCTTTTGCTGTGCAGTCCTGCTCCCACTGTCAGCTTTTGGTCAAAGTTATTCTTGTTAGTAAAGACAACACAAGGTACACAAGGGATGTAAGTGCTCTCCTTGGGTCAACAAAAAGACCCAAGGAGACCTTTTCATGAACTTTGCAAACCTAAATGGTTTTAAAAGGCAAACTAAAATGTTTTAAAAGGCAAAGTATTATACAATACTTTAAAAAAATGCTCCTTCTCTTTTCCAATTAGCAAGGTCATTAGCAGAAACCCAATCTTGCTTATGACTAAAGTAGTAAATCACTTTTTTTTAAACACTTATATCATTGTTTTCTGGAAAGTGGAATTAATTATGCTTTTCTACAGAGAAACATCATATAAATTACGTTTTTGTGTGCTATATGGACCCTAGGGTTTTATTAAGCTGCATCTCTTGCACAGCCGAAGAATAAAAACTTACCAGAACAACACAGATGGAAAGGTCATTAACAGAGCTAGAGAAATCCATCTGCAAATCTCACTCTGTAAAGGTTTTATGTAACAGCTCCATCTCACTGAGATGCTATTGAATAACAGGCAGCATGCTGGAAATCTTCTAATGCTTTACAAAGCCTGGATTTATGGAGAGGGGGTTAAATCATTGTATTGCTTATTGTCTGAAGAGTGGAGAGTTCCAGACTGGTGATTTATTAAATATGAATGCTGTTATGATTCTTTCAAAAAAAAAAAAAGCTCAAAGAATGATTTATTCTTCATTTAACACAGTTTCAGAAATTAGCAAGTCTCCAGAAGTTCTTGAAAAATTTAAGGACTAATTATTTTTCAATTAAATAGCTTCAGAAAAAAAAAAAAAAAGTCAGATGACAAAGGCAGTAAGATATTGTTCAGTTAACTAGAGTTACCCCTTGACAGCTTTAGTTAGGACTTCCCATGCAATATTTTTACCTTCTTGAGAGAGTGTGAACAGTTCCACAAGACAAAAGTTTATGAGCTGTGTAACCAGTGTCAGAGTTATCCAGTTCTCCAGCTGATGGAAATTCCTTCAAGTCCAATGCTCTCTGTTGTTTTATGATCTGAGGTTGTAGAACTTCCTTCCAGTTCTTACCACAATTCTGGCAAATCTAAGATGCTTAGCTGCCACTTCTTGCTCCTTAGCTGGATTCACTTATTCTCTCAGGTTATCTAAATTTTCACCTTATTTACTAATTTTTCTAAATACATGGTAAAGGAATAAACTGCAGCAATCTGACCACTATACTTGAGCAGCACAAAATCAAAAAATCTTAATGGGCAACAGCAAAACTTACACAACTTTACTGTTGGATTTCACTGTATTTGAGAAACCTTTGTGTAAGTACAGGTATCTTGGCTTTGATTAAGCTTCACACAATTGTTACTGCTTGCAACTGAAATTCTCCTTAAGATACAAGAATTGCAACATTGTTTTCGAAAAAACATCTTGATGTGAAGTCCATCATTCTTAAGAATGCATGCAAATGCATTCTCCCACTCTTTCCCTACTGCCCTACTCAGATGTACATTCATTTTTCTATGTAATTTTCTATGCAAGGTCATTGGAAAAATGGTGCTTCCAGGACTTAGGATGAATACCTAAGAAAAAAATTTGAATGAAAAAAATTTAATTATTTGGAGGAATGAAAACAAAGGCTCCAGGTTATGCCCTACTAGGCCAATCTCATAACATCTCACTTAAATTTGGATACACTCCCCAGTTTACTGTCAGCAGATGAATTTATGATTCTTTTAAGACAAAAGGTATCCCTATTTTGTCTACTTGCAAAATATAATTCCATCCATTCCTCAAACAGCCATAGACTTCACTCTAATACAAACTGTAAATTTAAATTCAATGCAGCACCTGCCATAGAAGTAAATAGATATTTTAAAATACCTACCAAACAACATTTATGGAATATTTGAATAACTGCTGAAGTGCAGGGATCAAATATGCTTGAGCCTGGGACTTCAGAGCTACAGGCAGAAATGAAGCTCTGTGCCACACCTTGCAGGAAAGATAACAATGATGGACTTAGCCACATCAATCCCCAGAGGACAGGTCTGGTTTCTCATACATGTAGCTTCTACTCCTAGCTCAAGTAATCAGAAATTTTTTAGCAGATTTTATCAAGATTAGATTTCTGGTATCTCATTCATAGATGTTCAGTGAAGCATAAAATATTTTAAAAATAATAATATTAAGTTAATTTCCTAAGAATAGTGCTGACGAATCAAAAATGCACCTCCAGCAATTCCATATACAAGGAACTTTAGCAGAATAAGCTAATTTAACAAGGAATAATACACAATTTAAATACTTTCAGAACAGTCTGGACTGTTGCCCCAAATTAGCACAATTTTCTCCATATCAAAGAGAATCCAGGTACACAGCAGCAATGGCATTTCTCTTTTCTTTTGCTTTTTGACTGGCCAGAATCAACCAATAAATTGAAAATACTGAACAAGAGGACTCTTCAGCAGGACTAGAATGCAGGTGAAAATACTGGCAAGGACTTCTCCCCACAGCTGGATCCCAAGAAATATTCTGTGCATGTGCTTGTGTGCTAGGTAAGAAATTGCAACTTTTCCATTGTTTGGACATTTAAATAAAACATTTAAATTATTTAAATAAAGCTATAAACGCTAAGAAATTGACCTGCCATTTTCTGGGTATGCTTTTGAAGTGAAACTGTTTTGTTTATGCAGAACACTTGTTCTGTTTACTTTGTGCCCTCAAAACAACAGACAGACTCACAATCTGTGAAAACCCAGGACTAAATGAGGAACAAAGAGGGTTGGAGAACCTGAGAAGTAACTAACTGTGTTTTCCTTGCCTCAGGTCACACTCATGCACAGAGCAATTACTAAAGGATTATTAAACAGAAGCAAGCACAGACAGTTTTATTTCCTGTCACCTCTACACTTCTGCTGGTGAACACAAGGCTGAAGTTTCAAACCAGCTCAAATAAGAAAATTAGGTCATGCTCAGGAGGAGCCATATTTAACATATTCCTCCCTAGATGTGGTGTGTTGACCTTAGCTGGGTGCCAGGTGCCCATCAAGCCACTCTCTGCCTCCCCTTCCCAGAGGGACAGACACAAATAATAAGACACAAAACAACTTGTAGGTTAAGATAAGGCAGTTTACTAGAACAAAAATTTGTGTGTGCACAAAGAGTAAAAACCCCAAACATTTTATTCTGTACTTCCCATCAGCAGGCAATGCCCAGCCACTTCCTGGGAAGCAGGGCTTCAGCATGGAAGTGATTGCTTGGGAAGGCAAACACTGTAAAAAATGAATGTAACACCTTCATCCTCCTTTCCTTATCTTTTATATCCGAGCTGATGCCATATGGAATGGAATGTCCCTTTAGTCACTCTGTGTTAGCTGGCCTGGTTGTGTCCCCTCCCAGGACCTTGCCCCACCCCAGCCTACTCCAGGCAGGTGGGAATGCTGGAGGGACAGCACTGCTGAGTGATCATCACCCTGCCAGCTTCCAGGGCAAAGCACAGCTCTCTCAGGGCTGCTGGGGGAAACCAACTCCAGCTTAGACAGACCCAGTACACCAGAGTCAGAATATTTTACACTGATTTCAGATAGTTCTGTTCACATGCATTACTTTGCTCTGATTGTATACATTTGATATATTTGATATATTTGATAGGAAGATGGAAACAACAAAATGCAAAATTGCCAAAGAAGAACAGCCATGAAAACATCAGTGTCTCCTTATTATGCTTAGGTTATTATCAATATTGAATATAGACACAGTCCTCTTTTTTAGGAATCAAAGTATTATTATGGTAGTTATAAATAACTACTATAATTAGTTACTTTAAAATTACAGAGTTCTTGGAAAAAAGAAAAAGGTTGATATATATATTTCTTTAAATCATGTTATTGATCTGTACAGATAAGGAGTCTTTATTTGAATACTACAAATTATTTCACCAGATTAAAAAAATAATAAAAAAGGTCATAAAGGTTTTAGCTTATAGAAATGTAACTATAACATGTACATTTCTCATATTCTTACTGAAGTTCTGCAATTCATTGGAAAGTTGGGAGATCCATGTTCTTCTTCCTTCCATATAGAACATCTAGATTTCATTACCAAACTCCTGCTCGCTGATGCTTAGTTACCACTATACTCAAAAAACATGAAGTCCTAAGGGGATAAAAAAAAGCAAACAAAACAAATAATTCTTAAATGTGGTTCTTATTTCCAAGATGCCCAGGCTGCATTGCAAGATGTACACCTTCCTCTAAGAAAACTGAAAGGGTGAGAAGAAGGTGGGGGCACATTTGCCCTGCCCTCACCATCTGGGTCTCTCAGAATGGGACATCCACAAAGACAAAAATATGGTGAAAGACCAACATGGGAACTTTTAATTTATCACCAGCCAAAGCTATGCTTCCTTTACTCAGGATTTCTGCCCTGACTTTGTTCAACCTGACTCATTCCCTCTCATTTTACCTCAGACTGAATCCATCACAGTAATGGCTATCTTCAGGTTACTGGTGCAGCCCCATTTCTGTGCCTGAAAGCCCAGGCTGCTCACATTGGCTAATGCTGCACTTGGTAACACAGGAACACACACAGCTGAACAAAACCTTGTTCATGCACAGGGCTCTCAGAAGCTGGGGAGACCTTTCCAAACACAAGGTGCATCCCATGCCCCTTTCCTGCCCATCAGCAGCCCAGCCAACACAGAAGCAGTGCATGTTTTGAAATGGTACCTTGATGCAGAATTGTACTGTTAGGTGGAAACAGGAGTGTGTTCTGCACTGTTTCCAAAGAGGACAGTGAGCTGCACTGCACTATTGACAGTCTGAGTGCTGCTGAGAAGTGCTCTGACAAGTTCGACGAGCTTAGCCTCCACTGTAGTCCCTCCATTTGGAAATTACTGCTTTGAGAGCATTAATCCTGCTCAATTCAGAGCTTCATGTGCTTCCAAAGAGACTTGGGAGGGAGTGGCTGCAGCACTCAGCTGTCCACAGTGGGCTGCTTGGGCTTTGGATGGGTCTCTTGGCTATTGCTAATCAGTATTTTTCTCATTTCCCAATCCATAAACTTGCTTTCCTTTGCTAATGCATCTGTAAGAAGTCTTCCCTTTTCCTTTTTTCAGTCCCACCAAATATGAAACTCTTCTTAAATACAATTAGCACTTCATGTAGTCTAGAATAAGCTTCTTGTCTAAAATAACTCTGTGCTGCCTTTTGTGGTCTGTTTTACACAGAGAAGTTCACAAGCTGTCATCCATTTGAAGGAGCTCAAAATTGACTCCTTTACCATCACAATTTAAACATGGAGATGAAAAAGTTAGTTTATGTTCATGTATTAGTGAATGACAGACTTACGATAAGGAAGCATGCACCAATCATGACAGCTTTCATTTTCACATCAAGGTCCATTGGGAATGAGATTCCAAAGTTATCTGTATCTGTAAACATTTCCTGCACAAAACCACTCCACTTCTTAGAAATCCTCCCAACAGCACAAGTCTCATCCACAGACTTCACCTATAGTTTAACTGGTTGTTTAAAAAAGCATCATCAAACCTCTCATACATAATATTCCCAAATCCATTTTGGAATAGATTCATTTAAAAGCTTCAGACTGTTATTTTAATTAACACAGTTATTGAGTGCAAGGGTTTGTACCAAAAGGCAATCAGGCTATCAGAAAGTTGGGCTAAAGTATTAGAGCCATGAACATGACTCTGAATCTGACTGGGAAGTTCAGTTCCTTGATGGTGCTGGGATACAGCAACCACATGCACACATTCTGCTGGAAGTGGTGCCTTTTAGCCAAGACAGTGAATTAGTTTCTCCTGCCATGCATCAGGAACTGCTCAAGTGAAAATTAAACAAATTACATTCTTCTGTTCAAAAGCAGAGATTAGCCCTCTGCAACGTTATGTTTTCTAAAGTTAGATCCAGTCTTCTGGGTCATGTGAAAGATTATTTTCCAAAATAAAGTGATATAAATTTGCTGTAGTAACTATTTGCAACATCATTTTAAAGATTAAATTTTGGCCTTGTATATCTTTTACTTAATGTCCACAAAAACAGTGTTGCATTAATCAATATTATTTTAAAAGGAAAGTTGTAACTCTTCATTCATTCAACTCTACATTTCAGGTTTAAATTATCTTACTAGCTCATTGAATGATTATTAGATGATTAAATAAGTGGTTGAAGGAAGTAATTTTAATAAATACCTGATACAGCTGACTACATTTTTCTTAGAGCCTGACATAACAGATTTTGCTGCTAAATATTTTAATTAAGTGATTTGTGTGAAGCCACAGGGAATTCAATTCTCAGTGATCACTGATGAGTGGCTTTAACATGTCACCTGTGGAAGTTTGTCTGGTTTATCTAGAGTAATTTAGGTATCTAGAGAAGTCATTTGATTATACCAGCACTGAAAGATGATGTAACAATTACTCAATATATACTACAGTTCAGTAGTTAGGTAAGTTGAGCAACAAACTAACATCAAACTACTATCTGAAAACAGACACATGCAAACAATTTTTACGTTGCATACCTCAAAATTAACGTCCTCACAACACCGGCACACAATACACGGGCCAGTAATTTTCAGTATATCCATTCTTCTCTCATCTTGAATGGTAAACTTTGGCAGGCAGGCATGCCAGTTCTGGACAACATAGCCAACTGTTGTTCCTGGAGGTGCCTGGACTTCCAGCTTCACAGGGAAGAGAAAATCTCCAAGTGAATGATTATGCTTCGATATGCTAGTGAGACAAAACCCACACTGGCACACAAATGAAAAACAACCTGTTTTTCCACAACTATCTGGCCTTACAAAGCATTTTGCTGTGAGTGTTTTCAGAAAACCGCTCAGATTGCAGACTTCTTACTCAGTTTTTGCCTTCAAAAAAACAGTAAGAGACTCCTCAGGCTCTGGAGCACACAAACTGTGCATCTACAATATAAAGACCAAAGTCCAGTGAAAGAAAGGCAGCTAATATCCCAAAAACATTCAGAGAAGGCATTATAGCTGCAGCTACTACAAATGCCTCAGCTGGAGCTCTGAGTAGGCTTAGATTTAGTTTCACAAGTCGCATCATTCCAGAATTATGTTAGTATTTAAAAAATCTCATGATCTCCTGTGTTGAATGTCACTATAGCTTTCAGAGCTGTAAAACGAAAACTCTAGCTCTTATTTTATGAAAACTGTTGTCTTACTCTTCCATTCCAAGTCCATCCCCAGTGCAGATTTTAGCACCAGCCACAAGTTCCCTGACATGCTGTTCAATCATAGTTTTCATTAACACAATCAGAACTGGCCAGTGTGTGTCCCAGTGTTGCTTCTTCCCAGACCAAGAACCCCACACACAAATCCCACAGATCTCTCTTCCCACACCTGACTGGCAAACTCCAACTCATTTCACCTCACCTCCCGATTCAAGACAACCCCACCTTAAAACTCCACAGGAGGAGCCTGTGCCAGGAGGAGGAAGGCAGGGAGGGGCAGGAACTCACCTCCTGCAAGCAGCAGGGGCAGCAGCAGGAGGAGCACCGGAGGGGTCTGTGCAGCGTTATCACCTCGCGGCCCAGGTTGTCAATGATGCTTATGGTGAAGGGCCGGGCTGGCCCGCAGCAATTCCTGGTGAGGCAGTCAGTGTCCTCTGCTGCAAAGTACACCCTTTGGCCCAGGGCATTCTTGAGCTCGTATTTGTTGTTTGTTTCAAAGCCAGTCACAACTGAAAAGTGGGGAAAAACCTGCTCAGTTCCTAGGAGAGTCTGGTCAGACACTCCGTACTAACCCTGCAGGGCTCTTTGGGAAGGCAAAGCTCGCTCAAAGTCTGTCAGAGGCAGCTTCTGGCAAAGGGAAATGACAGGAAAGGACCCTCAAGCAGCAAGGCCTGACAGAGAAGTTGAGAGGGAAGAAGCCATAATGAACAAGGACAAATGGAGATTCCCACGGGTCCCCAGTGTCCTCCCCAGCCACAGGCACCTGCTGCCTGAACAAGCACCACCATTACCAGTAACACAGCAGGGAAGGTTTTCAGGGGAGAACTGAATGGATATGAGGTAAAGAGAGCTGTGAATTTGGGGGTGAAGCCAGAAAAAGGCACAAATATGTTCAGAATTAGAAAGCCACAAAACCCCCTCTCAGTCAAGATTTACAGCAGCATACATCAAAAGCCATAAAAGCCAGGACAAAAAATTTAATTAATTTCTATAGCAAATGAAAGCACTAATTTAAGTTTTAGAAAGAACCAGAAAGAAAAATGCAGCAGCAACATTAGGGGTCAGCTGGGCTGTATGGTCCATTTTGTTCCTTCTATTTGATATTACGACTTGGGTATTCTTAAAGCACAGAATGAGAGCAGGAGAAGGAAAGCCATTCAGTTTGCTAAAACAGCAGGATTGCCTGTAGAAGGGACCAAAGCCACATTCCAGTCCATCGAATTAGGTGGGATACGACAAGACAGGAAACAAGATCTTTAAGCAAGGAAGAGAGGAGAGTAGAAATGGTTAACAAGTAACATTGGAAATGTGTGACTTTATCTATAATTAGCTATATATCAACTATAGCCTCTATAACCAAGGTTATTCAGTTGCATTGCTGTGTATCTTTTGAGATATAGAACCCATTGAAAATCTTCTTCCCTCCTCTTTTCTCCTTCCTCTCCTCCACTTCTTCAGGGCTTCTGCAGGAATTGACAGATCATACAAGAAAGACAAAGGTGGTAACCACCTTAAAAACATAGGGTCAAAGAAAGCCTAAACTTTATTGTTCTTGGGATTATTAGATTTAAATACTTTGTACTTACTCTCAAGAAGTTCAAGTTGCTGATGAATTAATATCTGGTCAATCTGCTCGTGGTTGAAAAATTAAACAGAATAAACAGTTAACAAGTTGCAAGTAAGAAAAACTGTAGTTTTAAGAACCACTGCTGTTCCATCTTAGAATAAAAAGGTATGGATTACTACATTGTGTAGAGATAGATTATCTACCAGCTAAGCTATGGAAAAAGCTCACTGGCCTCCTTGTCCTGTCCTCTGCCAGTTTAGCAGCAGAGCGTTTCATGGAGCTGAGGGGAGAGCTGAACCCAGGCTGGTCTGGTTACAAGCACACAGGGCTAACATACTTCTGTTCCCTTCAGGACTCAGAGCCTGGCAGAGCTCTGACATTGTCTCCCAGAGACTCCACACAGACAAAGCAGGAAATGGGGATATTTTAGAGCAGAAGCTCAGCTACTGCTCAGCTCTAAGGAAAATTCAGGGGAAAATCAGCCTCTCCTCACCAGTGCTTTTTTTTTTTTTTTGCTTTTTTTTTTTTTTTTTGCTTTTTTTTTTTAGCACTTTGCAAAATTGGCNTTTTTTTTTTTTTTTGCTTTTTTTTTTTAGCACTTTGCAAAATTGGCAACAATACATCAGTATTAATCTTTCCAGTGCTGAGATGAACTGTACTTTACAGTACAAAGACATATTCAGTAACGTGGAAACAATTCTTATTTTGCTATTAGCATTCTCTATGCTGTGAAGTCTGACTGGCAGCTCTACTAACAATATTAAGAGGTGTGAAGAAATCATCATGTAGAAAATTAAGTGCTTCTAATGTGCTAGAGTTGCCTGTATTATAGGTATTTACTCTACACACCTTTTCAAAGTACATTACATCTCCCAGACAATACCTTCAGAAAGGGGAAGGATGTATGACAGCCCTGTGCCCCTCGTCCTTTAGCACCCTACTTGGCAGGAAGGTGCTCCATGAACAAGAGCTACATCTCTAACAGGTATCTCTGCATTCAGACATTAAAACAGTCTTCACTTAGCAGCCCACAAGCAGCAACCCATGCAGCTGCAACATAGCCAGATGCTTTATTTAGCTATTTCATGGATGCAGCTGCTTCCCAGAGCAGAATATCTCATCTCTGGGGAAGGAGGAAGGGTGCAGGTACCTGTGTGAGGTACTCCAGTCCAGGAGGGCAGTTGGGAATAGAAGGAGGGATAGGCATCCAGATTGTCCCATCCATGGTGGGCTGGTTCTGGACAGGTGGAGCAACAAATCCCCCTGGGTATCCCATGGGCTGTGCCTGGAATCCATAGTTCACTGCACCTGTGACATTTGGCATGGTAGGAGAGATACGGTTATGAAAGTTAAATGTTGGAAAAAAAATTACCCCATCCATCTTCAAAAGAGCAGTTTATTCACTCTGTGGAACTATGGAGATCCTTACACCTTATATACTTCAGTTATGAATACAATAACTCTCGTGAAGGGAGCTACACTGCTGTGGGAGGTACGGATGCCTCACACAAAACCAAATCAAATAAATAAAAAAATACATCATTCTTGAATACAGAAGAAATTTCATTCGCATAGAGACAGTCAATTCAAGAAACAGAAAAAATGAAGGTTATTTTTAAGTAGAGAAGAAAATACTTTAAATTACATGAAAAGCATTGGCATTTACATGCTCTCAGTTGAGCAAATGAGGAATTTTAAGACAAAGTTTTCCTAGAACTATACCTTCTATTTTTGTAAAAGAAAGTGTCCTTTTAGCAAAGTTCATCTACAGTTTTCAAGATGACTCAAAGACCTTCAGCCCACATCAGCTGAGCACCAAATTTCACATTACATTACAACACATGGAGCAGTGCACATGAAAGATCAGGCTGTGGCCATAAACAGGCCAGTACCTCAGGTGATGCAAACAGTGGCTTAAAACTCATAGGAGGCCACATCGACCATGCCAGAGAAAAATCCTCCCTTTGGGAATTCAAAATCACTTTTATGTCTGAGCACAGGCTCTGCACACAAACTACCTGCTGCTATTGTTGGCAGGTGTGTGCACATGAAATTGCTCAAAATAACAATGCTCCTGTGACCTCCATGGCACAAGCACTGAGTGCTTTGTCCCTACTAAAGCCAAGTGTGCTTACAGACCTCAGAGTGCCATGCACAAGCTTTAGCTTATGAACAGCACAGTAACTTAGGCCAGACATTTTGCTTTTTACCTCTGACTTATGCTCTGAGCCTGATTGTTAGACATTTATTGTGATTTGGTTCTTCAAAAAGAAATCATTGCCAGAATGAGAGAAGCTGTTCAGGAGTGCTGCATTTTGAAGTGGAGCAGAAAATGAGACAGAAGAGAGAGAGCAAGTGAGGGAAAGTGTAAGGTATAACCACCTGCAACGTACAGCAACAGAATTCATAAATCAGGAACTGAATACACGCAGAACTGCAAGAGGAAAACAAATTTTTGTTCACCTCTATATTTCTAGAGAAAAATAAAGTGAAATACTGAAGTAACATGATAATTTAAAATCTAGTTATCAGTAAGAACCTGCTGCACATTAATCACAATCAGTAACACTTGGCAAACCTTCCTAGCAAACTCCCCACAATGACAACTGAAGAACACCTGACATTTTTAATTCCTACCACTGTTGGTACTGCTCAGCACATGTAGAACCACAAAGGAAATAAATGACTTTTCAACAAAACAGAAATTTAAAGAAATTCTATAGAATTAATAGCAGAGAAGTAAATTGGAGATGATCACCCTTTTACAACCCCATATTCCCCATGCTTATTTTCTGATGGTCTCACAGATCTGTAACCAAGCCACCCACCTTGGTAAGTCCCAGGGACCTTCTGAGGGGAGCCATAGGGCATTCCAGGTGCTGTGGCAGGTTGAAGTTCTGGAAGAATGGAAAATACACTCTAAGTATGGACCATCTCCTCCTACCCTGGATGAAAGATCCCCAGCACTGACTCCTTTTCCAGAGTGTACATAGAACAAAATCTAGGCATCTGTTTTCTGTGTGGCAAAATATACATCAAGATCGTATTCATGAAAGATAAATAAATCATAAATATTGATTTATTCATGCATCAATAAAATGTAATGGAGTTCTGGTTCTTAAAGCACAGAGAAAAGACAGGAACTGCACAGGATGTCATGGAGATGTCACAGGATCACAGAATCATTTAGCTTGGAAGGGACCTCCTGAGATCACCTAATCCAAGCCCTGCTCAAGCAGGGTCAGTTCACTGTCTGGAGCAAAGATGTCTTTGTTCATTGATATTTAGAAAGAGGCTTGAATTCAAAGCATTGCCAGGAACTGACAGGCTGCCCTCCAGTACAGTACATGGCAGTGAGCCATTTCCCTCTGTGTAAAACCTTTTCTCCCAATTTCTCCACGTTCAGGCTGTACTAATGCCTCACCAGCAGATGGAGAAGGTTATGGATTTAAAAACATTTACCAGCTTCAGTTTGTAAGCAGAAATAACTGGAATTTCAATATTACTAAGTTATTTATTATTTTTACTTAACTTCAGAAATCAAGATCTGAAAATGTAAGCTCTGCATTTTGTAAAATATACCATTTTAAAATGTAAATAATTTCAGGATAAAACATTCATTCATATTTCATAAAATTACAAGGTAAGCTAATAGCTAAACTAATATTGCTTAAATGTGCTGTGTTTGATGTTAGCACAAGTTGACATTTTGGTTGTATTTTACTCACCCTGCATTGTTGTAGATCTGCTTGTAGTTGTTCTGCAAAAGAACATTTTTGTGTCATGATTTTTTTAAATACATAATTTCACACAAAAACTATTCAGAGTTCTCTACTATTGATAAAAGATATTTCCCTCTCTAAACTGTATGGGAAAGTGAAATTACAAATACAAGGAAAAATAAATATTTCATCTTCCTTCTAGGTTATGTCTCAACTACTACATAAGTCTGAGTTTTCTATGCCTACAGACATATTTTAAGTATCCTGAAATCATCCTCAACTCAGAAAAGCATTGGGATGTGCAAGACTCCACTGTGCAGCCATTCAGAAACATCCTGTAATTCATGTGAACAATTTACTGCACTAATTTAAGGGCAGTTGGTTCAGTGTATTGATGTTGATCACAAAACCTGCTCAGGTAAACCCTTGATCAGCCATGCTACCACCAACTCAGTTCTTTAAGCTATTCCGTTTCTCCAGTGGTTCTGCTAAATATCACATGTCCAGTATTTGCCTTCACAGGATAGGTGATTGCCAAGAGGAATAGAATCAAAAATAAAGAAATAAAGAAATAAAACTTCAAAAAGAACCCCAAACCAAAACAAAAACCAATGGAACTACACAGCCTGCACCAAAGAAAAATCATAACAACCTAACCCAAAATAAAATAAAACCACACATGAAAAACTCCAAAACCAAAACACCAAAAAAACTCCCCACTTACTGATACCAGCTTAAACCTTGAGAGTTATTTCTTTCTCTGGGGTAATGAGTGAAGCAGGACAAGAGCAGCAACTGCTATTACAGACAGATCCAAAACAGTCAGGAGATCCAAAAGTGGAAGTGTAAGCAAGAATGGTACAGGCACTTCTTTTTAATAAGACTGAAAGCTTTAAAATAAAAAATAAACCTAGTTGTTCTTTAAAAATAGCCCAGTTCAAGTTAAACAATTAATATAATTTGTCTGCTATGATTCTTCTAACAATTTCATTTCCATGAAGACGGCTGTTCAAAGCTAGGAAGTGAAACTGAAAGAAAAGGCAATTCCTTCCTGTTTTTCACTACCCCAGTAAAAGCAAATCTCACCGGGCGATGTCTAATGCTTCTGGAATGTCATGGAACTCTAAATCCAACAGAATATCCTATTTCAGAGCAGCTGATTCAATTGCTCTTAAAACATTCCTTTATAAATACACTTTTTCTTCTACTTTACTAGCTCTTCTTTACTAACAAAACCACCATCCTGTTTCACATACTTTAATTGGATTCTGGTCATAGAGTAGATTGGAATGTAGTCACTGTAGGAATGCAGGAATATCACAAATTATAGGAGGATAAAACCAGCAAAAGATCTGTTTATTCTGTGAGATGTTCCAGCTACATGAACTTCAGTGAAATACTGAGAATTAAAACCAAATCCTTTGGTAAAGGGAGAGTAGAGACAGAATCACATGATTTATTTTAAAAAAGGGCTTTGTAGTCATCCAGAATCTTTCATTGTCCCTACAACCACACACATAAGCCACTGTACAATCTAGGAATTAGAAAAGGTTGATATGCTCCATAGTAAAAAGCAATAAAGATTTTATAAAGCTCAGCCCTCGTTTGACCTCTAGATAGTTCCTTTTTTATGAATGTCTGTGTTTATTTTTGGTCACCTCCACATTTTCAGAACTACATAACACAGCTACATGTCTCTTAGCCTGATGCTTGTCACTAGATATGCTGCGAGTAATTCAGACATGTCATAATTACATTAACTGTTGGGCTTCTGCTTTTTATTAGAAAAGCAGAATACTAGCATGACAAGCAGTTTTATTTATTATCCAGCTCACTAAAATGCTGCAAACAGCATGTTAATGTAAGCTCCCACGCACAAACACGCTTCAAAAACAGAAAGTCAAATAGGCAGGAGGCATGCAATTAGTTCACTTTTTTTTTTTTTTTTTCGTTGCTTTATACTAGACTGTTCAGCACCTGGATTTTAACCTCGACCACTGGAGAAACTGCTAAAAATCATCAAGTTGATCTAATTAAACGAGTTATTTTTGTCCAATTTTTGTTATTTTTGTTTATTTGTTAACAAAATATTGTTCAGAGAAGGAATAATTTGTTGTTCTGATGCAGCAGGGTACCCTCTCTCCTTACATGGACTGTTTCTCCTGAAGCCTGGCAGCGGCAGCCCCTGGCACTGGCAGCCCCTGGCAGGCACAGCAGGTCCCAGCCGGGGATCCGCCTCGCTCAGCCAGGGCACAGCACGGCTGGAGCTGCTCGGCCCTGCCGGGCACAGGAACGCGGCTCCAGGAGCACTCTGAGGCTTCAGGAGCACCCTGCGGCTGCCAGGACCCACCTGTGGCTGCCAGGACCCACCTGTGGCTGCCAGGACCCAGCCCTGCTGTTGCCAGGAGCACCCTACTGCTGCCAGGACCAGCCTGTGGCTCCAGCAGCACCCTGCGGCTCCAGAACCAACCTGCTGCTGCCAGGAGCACCCTGCGGCTCCAGAACCAACCCACGGCTCCAGGACCAACCTGCGGCTCCAGGACCAACCTGCTGTGCCTGCCCCTCAGCAGGGCTCTCCCGGCACAGCCCGGGCATCAGCAATTTTTCATGCAATTTTTGTAAGCGTGTTAACTCCTTTAAAGAAATCGATTCTAACTTCCGCACTTTGCAGCCGGAAAACGTGCGGCTTCTCCTGGTCAGGCCCCTGCCACAGCCCTGCTGATCACGGGCATCCCTGTGAGGAAAACCCCGGGATACCTGACAGCAGCGCCTGAAGGAATCCCGGTCGCTGAGGACGCTTAAAGCGGCAGCCAGCCGAATGTACCGCTCCCGAGCCGCGGCTCCCGTGTCCCTGTGTCCCGGTGTCCCTGTATCCCTGTGTCCCGCTGTCCGTGTGTCCCGCCGTGCCCGTGCCCCTCCTGTGCCCTCCGGGCACTCCCTGCGCTGCGGGGCGGGAGCAAGGGCAGGGCCGGGCTCCGGGCAGGAAATTGCAGCCAGCCCTACCCAGAAACGCCGGCATTTCTACAGCTTTGATCTTCGTGACATTTGCTTTTGCCATTTCTATCAGCATCAATGCCGATTCTGTCCTTTGAAAATTAAGTAATTGATTGATTAACCTAATTTCTGCCTTTTAGTCAGAGGACATCAGGTTACATACAGATGATAACGCAAAGTTCTGTGTCCCCTCCTGAAAGAAGAAATAATCTATTTGAAACAGTTTTACCTGGCTTATAAGGCAGGACCTAAGGGGAAAAACATATTTATGTGGACTTTGTAGTTCCAGGAACAAGAATGTACAATACTGAATTGTTTGGGAAACAAAGGACTTGGAGTAACTTGGTTCACACCCTGATTAACACCTCTGGTAAACTGATCTTCTGCATCATTTTTTGTATATTTGTGTACGTCAGATTGGAGCTGCTGGTGTCCATGTATGCCTCTTCAAAGGAAACTACTTATTTCATGTAAACCACAGGAATCTGGTCACAGTAACTGGTGCATTCACGAAACCCAAGACTGGGGATTCAAATAAATGCAGGTCACCTTGGACATACTCTGTAGTCTTTGTCTTTTACCTCCCAAAATAAGGTCTCCATTTCCATATTTGAGCTTTCCATAAATAAAACAAAATTAAAAAAAAAAAAACAAAAACAAAAACAAACTATTATTCTATCCCTTCACTGGATTTCACCTAAACACCAGATTTCACAGGGATTTGGGGATTTTATTTTGCTTATTTCCTCATGTACAAAAGAATCTAATCTAAAGCTGACTAGCATTTTCCACACATCTGCAGAGTCCACTAAGAGGATTAATAGCAGACACCAAGAAATAGATTTTAAACATTTCTTAAGAAATAGGTATAGAATTATTTTGACATGGTTATTAAATTGGAAACACGTAGTTATATTAAGCTTGGTTCAGACTTATACAACTGAAATTTAAATTGTATTGCCCAGCAAACCTGACTTTTTGACATAGAGATGAATGTTATTTCTTAGATGAGAATATTATTGTCCTATCAGAGAGAGCAAAGCAGCATCTCTCTTCCTTTCATGTATTTGTAAATAGGAAAAAAACCTATTCACCTGCAGTGGCAGAAAAAAAGATGCAATGATTCACAAAATACAAAGTAATTTATCAGTCGTTCCCATATCAAATGATGGTCCAGTTCTTTTCTTATCCAGCTAGGACACGTTGTAACTGACAGTCAGCATTTTCTGTTAGATCAGGGGGTTGAAACAGTCAACACCTTTTTATTTTGTCCAGTAAGCAGATTTAATCAGCAAGGGAATGCCTGAAACAATAAGAAAAGAAGTTGGAATTGTTTCAAGAGAAATAAGACAATGACCATTCTCCTAGTAATTTAGTCTTTTACGTTTAAGCAGGTTTACCTCAAAAGAAACATTATTTATAAATTCTTGACCCTGATTTCTAAGATTTCTGGTCTGGATATTCAGAACACTACTTTCAACTGTTATAATTTCTGGTGGTCCTGATGTTGGCTCCTCATCTGATCCTGTGGTGCCCAACACCAGAAGTGGGACCAGTTCCTCCACCCGCTTCTCATGCGGAGGTCTCCAGTAACCTGGAGTTGAATTGGTGAAAGCAGCTCTCATCTTCCTTGCTAACATCCCCCAACCAGCTCCTTTTCCCTCTGTGCTCAGGCAGGACATCTGTGTGAGGGGACATGGGCTGTGCATGACAGCAAACAGCCTTTGTGCAGCTCAAACCCTGTTTAACTGCATTTAACCTCAGGCATGGCCTTGTTTGCACTGCTAAAGGAAATAAAAGTGGCTACTAGGGGTTTTCCCTTCTGTGTCTGTGGACACAATCCCACTAGACTCGCTTCTCTAGTGTTTATAATCTGGAAAGCAAACCTGAAGGAGCAAGCAGACATGGGAGATGAAGAGAAAGATAAGCTGAGAAAAGTGGTTGTCTCTATAAAAAAGACATGGGATGTGAGGTTTGAGGCTCAAACTTGAGGGGGCTACCAGGAAATAAATTAAAAGAAAAAACAAAAGAAATAGAAGAAACAGAGGAGAAAGGAAGAGGGAACAAAGAAAAAGATTTCTCTCAGTGGCAGGCCAGGAAAAGCCCCTGAGCTGCACTGGCTGGAGCACCAGCCATGGGGTACAATCCTTTTTCTGCTGTTTGCCATCCTTCCCTTGTGCACATTTTAGGAAAGCCTTTAATTGTTACAAATAATGTTTAAGTCTTGTGTATTCTTTTAGCTTACAGTGCTTTGGCCTGTATTCATGTGTGCAAGTGATACCTTAGTCTTAGACTAAGATATCTTAGTCTTAAAAAATGTGAGCCTCAGCAATGCTGCTGGCAGGTGATTTAAAAACGCAGAAGAATTGGCAGGTATGTTTAGCATATTTTTATGAGTTTGGGGAAATGTAATGAGTTTGAACTAGTTACACAGATTTAAACTGATCTGTTCTCCAGCTGTGGTGCAGGGGTTAGTAAGAGAGATCCCCCTCATGCCCTGTGTTGAAAATAAGTGATTCCACTTTCTGATACTGAAATTACAGCATTAGTTTTACTTCCAACTTTTGATAACAAAGTGATGACAACCTGATAAAATTTTCCCAATATTTAGAACTTGATTAGAAAGTTCTAAATTAGTTTAGATTAGATTTAGAAAGTTAGTTTAGATTTTAAAAGACTGCCTCCAACCTAACTGATGATATAAGGGTTAATAAAATTCTAAAATAGGAATTGGGAGAAGGTGGAATGGGTGAGGTGAGGTAGCCAAGGCGACTGGGCCTTGGACAGAGGAGAGGAATGTAGTTCCATTATCTTAAGTAATTCACGTGTGACTTAGCTTGGCAAGTAAGTTTGGGTTTAGGAAGAAATATATCTATAATCAGTACATGATTATTGTTCTAAATAAGAATCAAGGAAATTACATTTATAGAAGTTTATGTTAATTATAGCATAGGGATTATAATGATTGCCTTCCAGAATCATAAGGAATGGTGGTGGGTTAGAAGGGGGCGATTGGACGAGGTGTTGACTACTGGCCAGGAATGCCTCCTAGTTGAACCATTGTATTTGTTGACTCAAGTGTGACTTTACCTAGGTGCCAAATCTAAAATAGATTGTTCTGATTAGACCAAGTATGACAGGGGTTGGAGTAGTATTGTTAACTGAAATCATGGGAGCTGGTAGTTGGAGGTGGAATAAGCAATGTTAGGTAGCCAAGGGGAGGATTAAGGGGAGGAATACATTAAATGCAAATACTATAAAAACCATAAGCACCTATGTAATTTTGGGCACTGATTTGGGTGCGGGACTGCCCCCATGCCCTGGGGCGACCCCCCCCCTCCATAAAAGCACCTTCATATAATCGCCTCTGCGTGATTGTATGTTTTCCTCCACTAACATGACTATTCACATGTAAGGAATCTTCTCCAGAATCAGTAAGTTATTTTACTTTTTTTGCGTTTAGACTATATGTTACATCCCAACTAGTAGTGGTTTTGAAAGCAGGAAGACAGATTAATGCAATGTTCCATAAGGCAATATCTATATTTTAATACAGCATGATGAGTCTAACATGAGCCTGCCACCAGTGTGACAGACATAATGTACAAACAGCAAAAGGCAGTTTAGGAACAAGCATTTAAAAAAGTAGATAAATTGCTATTCCTAGTATTAGTATTACAATTACTATTAGTATTTCTTTGATGTGGAACTGGGAAAATGGATTGAATCCTACTAGCTTTTGATGGGCATCTGACACCCCCTGAATCTCAGTGTAGCTCTCCTTTTGTTTTGGTAGTTAGGCCTTCACTGAGTTAATAAAATACGCATTCATGAACCGAGAAGAAGCAGCTAACACATCGTCTTTGTATTAAAGATTTGTAATTGTGAAATTGTAAACAGGCCTGTTCACATATTTGATTTCATTTAACAATGTCAAATCAGTCATCAAGCCTGCAGTCTAACAAATGAGGGTTAGGTTTTTCCTTTGAGAGTGAAAGTGGGTGAAAATGGGTTTAGTGTTGCAATGCCTTAGTTAATTCAGCATCCAGATAATATTAGTGGACAGTTACCAGTTCCAAACCACATAAAGCATTCTTTATATTTCGGTGTATCCTGAGGAGCAACACGTCCTCTTGGGCTGTCACTAACAATCGTGATAATCACTCACAGAGGAAGAACAATTCCCGCAGAGAGCTGTCAGCCATCACCATCAGTCCTTCCTTGAGATATTCAAATACAAGGGGAAAACAACAACTGAACAACAATGGAAGTAATACCACACATTTGGTTTTGCTCCTAAATATTTTTGTGCCACAGCAATTTCTTTCTCAGATTGAGAAGGAAGCTTTATTTACTACTGCCAGTCATGCAAGATTTTGAATGTCAGCACTGTAGATGAACCAGCATAAGCTGCTTGGCAGTCAGAAAATGGGATATTGGGAGGAAAAGAACAGCTCGACATAAAGAAATAGGCCATTACAGTTTACAGCATTTAGGATTAACTGTGGTACCAACAGTTTAAAATGCAGCTTGTGTAAATCCTGTTTTCTGCTAAAGGGATATTGCTACTGCAAATAGATACTTACAGGAAACATTTTCCTAGGCATGATTTTGTTCCTAAAAAGTATAAGCAAAACCACAACCTCATTAATGAAATACACCAAAAACTCAGGTCAGGACACTCCCATCCTGGGCAGGCATCTGGCTCTGTGTGTCAAAGCTGACACTCTGAACTCCCAGGCTGCTCAGTTATCTGTGTTTGTGTTTTTTCGTGGAGATGGAGGGGTTTGAAGGTTTTTGCAAAGCCAAGTTCTTTCATTTAAGCGCTGTTGCAGGAGACACTGAATCATACAGCAGCAGTGATGTGTTAGTGGTCCTTGAACTCTCCCTCCCTCCCTCCCTCCCTCCCATGCCTTTGCTCACAAGCACACACCATGAGTGGGTGGGATTCACCGGCCAAACTGCTCTAGAGCCAACATTGCTGCACTGCTGTGGAGCTGGAATCCTATAAAGCAGTTGTGTCAGGAAACCATGGGCCTTGAGCTGACATTCCCCTTTGAAAATGAACAAGGAAGCCTGTAAGCAGAGCCCTTTGCCGTGGTGCACAGGGTGCCTCTGGCTTGAGGGCAGGAGTCCCCTCTGCTCCCCCTGCCCATCCTCTGGGGTCCCTGCTCACCACTCACACCTCTGAGCACAGCAAAGAATGTCATGCAGCACCCAGGCCCATGTCTGCTTTCGTTTGTAGTATCTTAATCTTTAGGACACTAGCATTGCATTTGAATTCAGCATTATGAAAAAATAAGGCCTTTTAACCTTACATTCTTGATTAGACACACTTGGCTTGTTCAGGAGCTGCTGATAAAGGAGAAGCTGGGTTTGACTATGCTGTGATATACACTGGCACTTTTATCAACACGAGGACAAATGGAGCAGTGCTGATATACAGAACCAGGCTGAGGGGAGGATGTTATTAAAACCAATGAAGTCCAAGTTAAAGTGCTTCATAACAGACTCATCTGATAAAAATGTACTGGGATCTTGAGGCTTCCGTTAATTAAGAAGATAATTAAAAAGTTGTAAATGTAGAAGGACCACTAGATCTGCAAGAGTTTATGAGGTGAATTTACAGCTCAATTAAGAGTGAAAATTGAGGAAGCCCGGCACCAGGCACTGCTTCTTACATAGACAGCTGAGGGATTTGGGGAACTTTGGAAGCTGGAGAGGAGAAAACATAGGAAAAGGAAAATGGAAAATATTTACATCAGATATAAATCCTGTTCACTATTAAGACCTAGTCACCAATGTCAGGTATTGTAAACTCTTTCCTCACACTGATTACCTGGGATGTGGAATAATCACACATGAAGAAATTGCTCATCAGAGCAGTGGGCCTCACGCTCAGGCTTGAGCCATTTCCCAGAAATCCTGAGCACAGCTTTCAGGAGGCTCACATTTAGTCCTATTATTTCCTAAATCAAGCTTGCCAGATTTGCTACTCCCAGCCCAGAAGGTTTTTCTTCCTGGTTGCTGCATCATGTGGCATTATAAATTGCATTTGCCATCCAATCTCTGATCCAATTTTTTAATGTAATTGAGCTGCTGGTTGTTACTGATCAGGTTGTTACAGATGCCCTCTCCTCTCTTCTCCTCCCCCCTTAACCACTCTCTGCCGGCAAGGCAGAGCAGGATGGATCCACCCTGCCTGTGCTGACGGGAATTCCTGGGCAGGCTGCAGCTCCCCTGCAGCAGGGACAGGTCTGCTGTGTGCTGCCAGAGGACACCCTGCCACGGACACACAGCACCAGCCAGCCCTCCCAGATGCTCCTGCAGGACCAGGTCTTGTCCCCCTGATCCTGAGAGGTCCAACACCTGCACTTGCAGCTTCTGTAAGCTGGATGGGATGAGGTGGCCTACAAAGTCTATGCAGGCAGGCTCTGCAATTTTCTGGAACCAATATGTTCCTGAAGCAGGTTTTCAAAATTGAAGTAAAAATATTTTTCACACTGGTATTTATAATTATTCTCTATGATTCTCTTTCAGTGATCTTTCCCAGAATTTCAGGGTATTTGATTTCTGCCCAATTAGATCTATATTAGCATTAATCAGTGTTTTCTATGGATTTACAACAAAGGTTTTACACCACTTCTAGTTATTCTCTCTGAACTAAAACTGTAAAATACTTGCTGTTAGAGCTGTCTACAGTTGCACTGAACTCAGCTGACAGAATGCCTTATGACCTTATCCAAACCCTAACATTTGTTTTATCAGGATTCAATGAAACCCTGTGGTTTTAATGCTTCACTGAGGTGCTGGAACACTAAAACCTACTACATCAACCAAGACTGCAGATAGGATAACATTTTTGCTTTATAAATTAGACACTGAACAAAGCAATTTGCAAAATTTACTTTCTGAGACATCACAGGTAAAGAGAGGAATCTGAGACTTTTTCTTTTTTTTAAACTATATCTGCAATGATATATCCGCTTCAGGAATGGCTTCTATTTCAGTTTATTATAATGGTTTTAGATTAAAAAGTTCACCAAGAAAGCTAACACATATTTGTATTAATAAATATATATGGTGCAAAGCTCATCAATGCTGCAAGACACATTTTGCATCTCTGCAGATTTTCTTAAACATTTTTTCTCTGTTAGTCATATCTTATCAGCTATATTCCTGGAGTACAAGATAAAAGAACAATTTGGTTTGAACAGATCAGCAATGCAGTAAAGAATTATGACTTCACCAAGCAGCAAAGATCCATAATCCTTTTCCATTCTGAATGTATTTGTAAAGACTGTATTAGTCTTTACTTCTGATTGAAAACATTCATTTACTCTTAGAAATATCTTATTCTCCTTGTGCTCTCCTCCACCCCCTGCTAACTTTGTTCCCATACTCTTTCCTTAGTTCATGTTACCCTGATTTTGCAGGGATTTGTTTCCATCAGATTCTTCCTCCTCCCAAACTCCACAATCTTTCACCCCCTCCCTTCTGACAGGGCCAAGGGTCTTACCCAACATGGTGACAGTTCAGCTAAAACCTTGTGCTCAGTGAAACTACTCAAACACTGTACTGGCAGGAGAGAACTGCAAGAGGCCACAAGAGTCAAGATAAACCATTTTATGAGGCTGTTATGAGCATGTTAGTCAGGTCATGCATGTCTCTTTTTTATGCCCCAGCCATAAAACCACACCTCTTTATGACAGCAGGAGGTTGTATGGAAGTCCAAAGCATAAACATATGGGAAAATGTAAGATCAGCTGTTGATCAAATGCAAATCATGAATACTTGGTCCCACTGGTTCCAATCACTGCAGCTAAAAGCAAACAGTTTCACTTTACAGAAGTTTTTGTGGCTCACATGCACTTGCTTTGTTTAGGTGTTACACCTGCTGGCACAGATGATCTTGGCACACCAAGTGGTGTTTCTGTGCTCTTATTGAACAAAGACACACCTGCCTATTTGTACAAGGGCTTCTCTCTATAGTCCTGCCTAGATTTAGTGCCTCTTGTCCTCATTTTATTGCCCTGAAGTCTTCACATCATCTCCTCACTCACTGTTTGCTGTTATTGAGCAAAGCACAAAGCAAATGCACCCGTTCAACCCTTTTCCTCAGAGGCAGGGACAGAACCAGCACACACAGTGTGTTTTTAACAGTGCTTTGGTATCACAATGACGAATACTGTGTCACCATCGACAGTAGACAAAGGACATTTAATGACCCATCTTGCAGATCAGCAAAAAGAAAAAAATCTCCTTCATCTTCTATTAGGCTCAATTAGGAAAGAGAAGTGATCAAACAGTGGGACTGCACTGACTTGGTGAGGGCAATATCCACTGTGTCAAGGAGGATGAAATACACTGTACACCACTACTTCTTGGCAGGATCTCACTCTGCTGCAGGTTTTTATTTCATTTTATATCAGGCCCTTGAGAGTCTGAAAGTGATAAAACCAGAGATAAAACTCCTCCTGATAGGGAACTATTTAATTAATTTATTTACCAAATTGTTCATTTAAGTAATAACCCACTTGTCCTGGCTTCTGCTATACTTGTTTGTATCTCAACTGTTGCTTTTTTAGAGCATTGAAGTGATGCTGCTCTCATATGTTAGGCTTATTTAAGTGAAAACATTTCAGAATCAAATATTTAAAACTGTTCCAAACTCTAAGGCTTTTCAAGTGCACACAGTTCTTGGTTTAAATACTAGTATTTTTTAAAGTCCTTTGAATTTCAAACCATAACAATTGTAAACCAGTCTTTTTTTTTTAAGGATTCCAAGTGCAGTGTGGCTGACCCAGTCCTGGGCAATGCCAAAGGCTAAAGAATGCATCCCTTGTGCGTCTTTACCCAGATGTTCTGAGCTTTAATCTGCAATTATTTGGAACTAGAGATAGGAGAGAAGATTAAATAAACAAATTCTACAATGATTTGGGTTGGAATGGACTTAAAGCTTATCTTGGACTTGCAGCCATGGGCAAGGACACCTTTCACTATCCCAGGTTGCTCCGAGTGCCATCCAGCCTGGCCTTGGACACCTTCAGGGGTGAGGCAGCCACAGCTTCTCTGGGCAACCTGTGCCAGGGCCTCATCATGCTCACAGAAAAGAATTTCTTCCTTGTATCTAATGTAAACTTGCCCTTTTCCCATTTAAAACCATTCCCCCTTTGTCTTGTCACTACACACCTTTGGCAAAAGTCCCTCTCCAACTTTCATGTAGCAACCTTAGGAATTGAAAGGTGCTGTAAGGTCTTGCTGGGCCCTTTTCTTCTGCAGATTGAACAATTCTAACTCTCAGCTTGTCACAGAAAGTCCTCTGGATTATTAATTATTAAAAATTCTTTTTTAAAAATCTTTTTTTTACTTCTATCCTATACACTCAGCACACTATCCTATACATAATAGCCAAAATATCTCCCCTGGATTTGCAAAGTAAATAGGATTTTTCTTTCTTAAATAAAACAGTATTTTGATACTTTAGGTTATTCAGGAAGCCCAGAAGAATCTAAAAAAAAAATGCTCAAAACTTTCTCTTGGATTGTAGAAAGGTGTGAAACACACAAGGTAATTCTAGTAGTGATCCTTGTTCTGATCCCAGGCTGCATTTCTTTTCTCAACCCATGTTGATATAAACAGGCATTACCATGATAGCTGCTTAAAAAATTATTTCTGATGGCAAAATAGAATTTTTCAAGGGTCTAGAAAAGACAGGTGAATAGAAAACTAATACAGTTAGTAGCCTGGTCCAAAATTCACCCAAGATTCTGCAAGCAATCCATAAATGACTAAGAAAAGGCTTATGTAGCAATGCTGGGCCTTGACACTTGCACTGGGATGTTTCCTTTAGGGCTTTGGGCAACATGATCTGGTGAAAAGTGTCCCTGCCCATGGCAGGGAGGTAGAACTAAGGGATCTTTAAGGCTGCTTCCAATCCAAACCATTCTGTGATCCTGTGATCTGGGGGGGATAAGAGAGGGGGCAGAAAGAGAAAATGCCCATGGCCATTTCTAGACAGAAACAGGTATTTCTCATAAAGCAATGTCTGCAACAGGAGCTTGCAGGATGTTTTGTGGTTTGGTCGTTGCTGTGTATGGGTTTTTCTAATACAAAACATCAGAAGTGTAAATAGAGCACTTACCAAATATGGCTGGAACAGAGAAAAACAAATCCTTCAAATGAATATCTTAAAGTGGAAAAGGACATCAAGTTAATGAGTCCTGATGAAAAGACTTGCAGGTAATTTTTCCTTCAATACTCACCTTGAGTTGAATTAAACTAGGATTTATGATTCTAACATAGAAAATACAATTCTAATTGAAAAGAAACCAATACAACTGAGGGTCAGAAGGAGGAAATTTCTTTTTTTTCCCAAACAGCTTCACTTAGACAAGTCTATTAGAAAATGTGCATTTTGGATCATTTCCAGGTTTGTCTAATCATAAAACAAATAATGAAGTTGACACAAAAACATTTTTTAAAATACACACAGAAAAGTCTATGAAGAGAAGTACTTTTGCATCCACCAAATTATCAGACAACCAAGAATCTCAGAACTCACAGCAACTCTGTGTCTTCACTCTCTCACAGGAAGTGTCTGATCTTCCCACGTGCTGGTGCCACCTGGGTTTTTGGCAATACAGGGGATTTTCCCCTCTCTGCCCCAGCACTATCTATAGTGATAGAGCAGCATGACATGACCTTTCACCACAGAAACCTTCTACCCTTCTAGGTACACCACCACACAGGAATCTCCCACACGCGTGGCACTTTCTGTTTTGCAGAAGGTGGGGAGGAGAGTCCTGGGGATGGGGCTGCTCCTCTGTCCACCTGCAGAAGCTGGAGGGATGCTCCAGGTGCAAAAATTAGGATGGGTACTGAGCAGAGGAGCTCACTTTGTGGTAGACTGTATTCTGCCCATGCCCTGACCAGATCTCATAAAATAACCAATAATTCAGCTGTAAATTTCAGGCAATAAAGGTAGTCCAGTATTGTGTGGCAAAGGTTTAATATCAGACAGAGAAAAGAAAATCCTTCAGTTAAGAGTAGAATTTAATTAGAGGTTAAAGGTATGTTGAACTTCAATCAGCATCCTGGGTACAGCTTATGATGTGTGAAAAGCTAAATACTGTCATAATGAGCTGTTGCTGCCATCTACTGAACACAAGGAGTGTGAACTACACAGATTTACAGTTTGGCTACTGATCAAAAATATTTGTTTGGCTGGATTAAGTAAGATTTCTGTTTCTTTAGAGCAATCATATTTCTCTCTAGATGATATCCAGGACGTGAATTTGCTATACAAAAAAACTTGTGACTCTCTGGGAGATTCTGAATTCGCCTTTGGGAGCCACTCCAGCCCTTGGGGAACCGTGAAAAGTGAGCATTTGTAGCTCCCATAACCTGAAACACATTGCTATTAATAAGAAAGAGTTATTAGTTAGAGCTGCAGGTTATTAAGATCTTAGAACACATTAACTCTTCTAGAGCGGTGTCATGCAGAATCTGTGAACTCTGCTGAGGGTAGGTACCAGCCCTTGTGTGGCAGCTGTGGTTTAGATGAATGATCTCCCAGCTGGAAAAGCACTGGCGTTGGCACAAGGATGCTGAAGGGTGGCACGGAGGTCAAGCAGGCTGCTGAGGGAGTTCTAAGGAGCAAGAGCTATCCCAGCCTCACTGCTTATTTAATCCATGGCATGAGCCTGTTCGTGGATGTCCCAGAAGCTGCCTCTGAGTGTAAACAGAGGCATTCAAACATACTCATATATATACACATTAACAGCAAAACCCCCTTGTATTAACACAAAAAACAGCAACAAAGTCACTAAGTGCAAGAAATTCAGTTGGTTGCAATTCATTAAAAAAATATTAGGTGAGCACATATTGCTCATCTACAAGGACACGATGTATACGTGGACACTCACAGCCAAATTCATCCTTGTGGTAAATAAAATCTTGTTTTGTCTTGACTTCAGTGAGGTCGGACACATTTGCTTAGAGACATCTTTGGCTTATTTAGGGCCACAAGAAGATTGGAAATTGCAGAGGAAAAGTGGGAGATAGATGGTGATCCTGCTGATCTTAAGGCACTGAATACAGTGGAGTGTTCAGACACACAGGTCAGCAACAGTGCACAGAGTCAAGATTACAGGCTGCAGTAGCAGTGACTTCTGTCTAAGATGGCAAAGGGATCTAAAGAGAAAAAAGGAATCTGGTTCTTTTTCTCAGTCTACAGTCAGGCCTGCAGGAGTTGCATTTAACAGAATGACACCAGTGTGAGATGAGCGAAAATAGCAGAAAGCATCCTGTTTTCCTCTGCAAAATCCTGAATTTCCACACGAGGGAGCTTCTTGCCCGCGAAAATGGCAGGGCCCTTCCTCCTGGGGAAGGAGGTAGCAGCGGCTCCCGTGAGCTCCCAACCCGTGCAGCCTGGTGGCTCCGCTACGAGCCACAGCGAGAGCCAGAAGCGAAACGGTTAACAGATAATGATGATTGTCAGAGCTTGTTAACCACAATTATTTTCAAGACATATGTAAATCTGTATAACTACCTAAGTGTGGTACATAATCTAAAACATACTGTTTAAATCTATAAGCATTCCTGAGTTAATTTCACTATGGGAACGTTAGTTGCAACTTCCTGACTTCACTGTGTTTGAATTAATATCCATGAACATTAATTTAAAATTAGTCTAAATATTTGTTGAGAATTAATCACCTGATAAATTTAGCTCTTTTTCATTTTTATGAATTATTTATTATCTCCTCTCTTTCCGTTGATGTGTTGGTTGTTTGCAAGAATTGAATTACTGGTTGACACTAAAAAAAATATTAAAAATCCAGCATTTCTAGTGATTTGTAAAATATTCTCCTTAGAGACTTGACTGGCGACTATGAGAGTAATTGGGTTTGCCACCAATATTTTATGGTACTGGTTTGCTTCTTGAAGGGAGTTTCTGAGAACCATAAGCAAATTCATACAGCAAATATTTTGCAACAACAGCAAAAAATATGTTTATGTCTTGCATATATATCATTCCCACAAAGGAAGTTTGCATTAGCAAAAGCCTAATGATGGAACTGTTTGGGAACCATAAAAGGAGGTGTGGCTGCAGGAAAGAACAGCTATGTAAAACTGCTGAACTGCAAAAAGCTCCTTCTGCACAGTCATCACAGAAAATACTTGAGCTTGCCAAAGGGAAAGAGTGATTCTGTTCTAGGATGGCCTCAGGCAAGTCTGAATGAAAAATTATCAGCTAGCAGATACTACAAAGAGGAACAAACGTTTTAAGGAAAGCCTTGAGCAGATGGCAGCAAGGATCCTTAACACCAGCTAGTACAAAAAAAAGTGATTTGTGAGCCTCTAGCACAGAGAGGACCATCCCTCAAGCCTTATCTATGGCCTGCCTTCAGTGGAAATAGTGGATGACCAGATTTTCAGAATAGACCTTACATTCTCAAGTCTAGGGCTGGAAGCCTAATTTCTGGCTGCCACTCATTAAAACAATCTTTGTCACAAAGTTAATTTACTAGCACACATAACTTCTATTCTTTCAACTCACTGAAACAGATAACATCTTGGACTTCCCATCAGGTATGTCTTTATATTTGTTACTTTCAGATCAGTTTGCTACTATTAATTAAATAACAAATCAGGAAATTACTTCTAAAATTATAAAAAAGCAAAGCCCCCAGAACACACCCTCATGTGGTTAGTAACTGGTACCAGCACTTGCAAAACATCAAAGGCTTCTCTAAACATAGACTTTCATCAGTGATGCTGCAAGCCTTCATCTAATCTTTCATGATTTCCCATTCAGGAACATCAAAAGAGAAAGAAGAGAATAGCACTGTTCCAAAGCAACAGTGCTCTGTGTGAAAAGTACGTGTTTAGCTACAGCACATATAAAATTTAAGTCGGAAATTATTATTTACATGAGACATATTTTAATAAACATCATCATTAGCTCTCTGTCTTTTCCTATAAGGAACAAGGATTTTCGCAGTTCAAAATCATGTCCAAAGCTCAAGCGATTTCTGGAAGAAAATGAAAAAGAATTAGAAATGTATAAGCCTTCAAAGCAAGAAGATCAATTTATGTTCATTTTTACCTACTGAAACACATTCTGCATATTTCATTATTTCTGTCATCTTGTTATAATCCATCCAAAGAGTTTTCAAAGAACATTAAGTCCTACAAATAAACAAACTGTGAATTAGATACAGAAGGCACAAAAATGCAACAGTTACTATCAAAAGTCTTGTAGGCTTTTGTTGCATAAAGTAATTACATTAGTCAATCTCTTTTTATCATTGCTGCTGAGAAACAGGAGTTTTGGAGGGGACAATCCAAAAATCTTAACTGTCCTTTCTATCCTACTAAAAGCAAAATTTCTGAATTGTTGTTGGAATTTTAAAGCTGACACTTTTCATTGAATAATTTAAATAGTATTGTAATTTTGGTTTATAGTCTCTCATGTAAATATCACAGATGATTTTGAAGCCATTTTGTGTTAACTCAATTATGTTGGCAAAAGAGGTACACAGGAAGTATCAGTTTCTAATTCTACAAAACATGCATCTTAACTTTATCTTTACCCCAGCAATGAGTATTCTCCTTCCCATAATTCTCATGGTTATCTTCACAAGAGAATTTTTGTAGGAATTTTCACATTACCTGAAGGTCTTACATAAAACACTCAACAGAATTATTGAATTGGTTTGAAATTACCATTAGAAATGACATAACTTTTTTTGGTTCTTACACCTGTTCAAACACAATAAGGGGTTTGGGGGAGTTTGGTAGGTTTGACATGTATGTTGAGATTTGATTCTGCCATACAAAATATTGAACTGCATGTGTAATAGTATTGAAATAGCTTAATAATCAAAAATTTAGAACATTAAAAAACCCCCAGATATAAAAATTTAAAGGTTTTAGTTGATTTATCTTTTATGTAGGGTTTGGTTTTCCAATGTACTTGTAGTTCTCAGCTGACAGCAAGGCCCCCTTTGGCCCTGATCTACACATCTCTATGGGTCTGCCTCTCCACCTTGTGCACTTACAATGAGGAAACAAGCACCAATCATTACTGCCTTGATCCTCACATCAAGATCTACAGGGATCTGGATCCCAAAGTTGGCCGTGTTGGTAAAGACGTTGTTGACAAATCCAGACCAATACTTGGAAATTTTGCCAATTGTTGTCATCTCATTGAGAGCTTTTACCTGCACAAAGGAAAAACAGGAGCAGACATAAATGTAAACAAATCAAGTGCACACTGATGACATCTCCACAGAATTAATGACTGTGTCCTGACATGCAGAGTATGCTATAGTTGTCAGGTTCTTTTTTTATTCTCATTGCTGCGATGTTCTATTAGTGTCAAATTTCCCTTTACGAGTGGCACGCAAGAAAGGGTCTCAAGTTTGGAAAATCAGCATCTTTAGAGCTGACGAAAAGTGGGAGGAAGCAATCTTGAAAGTTTATGCCACTTTTGCCTTTCTTTCACAGAGTTGTGGGGTTTTTTGGTCTCTCATGTTTTTTATATCCTCCTAGCCCCACTGCTGTGGACCACTGTTCCCTCAGGGGACAGGCATGCTCTCAATTATGCAGCTATCTTCATGTTTCTCACAGTATACTGAAATTTCAGACAATATCCACTGGAGTCTTCTGATTTGGCTAAAGACTTGATAAGTTGATAAACCCAAAAATTCCTTTATCATTCTTAACTAAGGCAAAGCACTGTGTTCACATCAGAAAACTCTGTTCAGGGTTTCTTCAAGTTTATTTTCTCTCTCATCTGAGAAATTTATTCAAAGTAGTAAAACTTTTAAATCATTATCACTTGTACGAAACATACCTCAAAGTCAACATCTTCAAAACAGCCGCAGGTTGCACATGGGCCAATTATTTTTAGTACATCTTCTTTACTTTGATTCTGTATAGTAAATTTTGGCAGAAAAGGGTCCCAGTTCTGTACAACATACCCAGCTATTGTGCCTGGTGGGGACTGAACTTCTAACTAGCAAACAAAAGAAAACAACAGCAAAAAATGGTTTTAGTTGATTTTACATTAATCTATTTTTTCTGTGATAGCATACTGTTTACACAATGACAAAATATTTATGTACTGAATATAGTAAAGTATCATTTTACCAAACATGGAACTGGATATTGCAGAACTGTCTAACGGTGTTGTTAAATATAGTGAACAATATGAAGCTCAAAAGCTGCACCAGAAGCCAAGATCTTACATAAAATAAAAGACTTTACAAAAGCTATAAACTAGGAAAAGCTATAAACTAGGGGGGGGGAAATGTTATTGTATTCAGTGAGTATCTTGCAAGCTTTTTTAAGTAGCTGTACTATCAAAGGACCTTTTCTTTAAAAATCCTGATAAGGATAGGTGCTGAGAAGGTACATGGATGAGCTAACCTGTAAAACATTTTCATAACACAAGAAAGAGATCTGAATAGTGGAAAGTCAAAAAATTCAGAGGAAAGATCTGATGCTTTATGGGGTCTGCATTTTTCACTCCAAGCATCTTACTTCCACAGTCTGCCATTTCCCAGAGATACACGGCCCTGTAGAGGCAGATCCATGGAGTGAAAGCTCAGCCCCCTCAGAGAGCTGTCCACAGACCCTCGCAGCCTCCGTGGAGCTTTCATCCCTCACCCTCCGGTGCAGAGAGTGCTTGTCAGGGCAGGCAATGTTTTGGGGTGCCACTTCACTGCAGAGACATCGCCAGACACCAAAGCTTTGTGTGGCGTGTCAGCAAAGCCAGGTCCTGTGGAAGGGAGGAGGCACAGAAGGAACACAACCAGTTGTGTCTACTCAAAGGCCTCCCCGCGGTCCCCAGGCTGAGAGGGGCTTGTGAATTGCTGAATTCCTCCCTGCCATCCTCGAGGAGCTGCACAGCAGGATGCTGGGACAGAGGGCATTCCCTCACCTCCTGCAGGAAGCAGGGGAAGCAGCAGCTGTTGCACCTCAGGGGCCTGATGACTCGGATCACCTCCCGGCCCGCGTTATCCGCGATCCTGATGGTGAAGGCCCTGATGGGCGCGCACAGCCTGCGGTCAAAGCAGTCGTTCTCCTCCACTGCAAAATAAACTCTTTGTCCCAAGGGGTTCTTTATCTCGTATTTGCTGGAAGTCTCTGTGCCAAGTATGGCTAATAAGGCAAAACAAGTAGAACATTAACTCAAGGTATCATCTTAGTATAATGTTGGTGTATATATATACATATAGGAACATTTATTCTACAAGTCTATTAGACAGGTTGCTTAAAAAATTGTTTTGAAGTAGCAACACAAAGAAAATATACAAGTATAAGGAAATAATAGTGCCTAGGTCTGTATTTCGAAGCAATTAATTCAGACTTTGATTTGCTTTACACTAAAGTACATATTAAAAAGGGGAATTCAAATCTTGAGTTTTGGTTTGGGCTTTTTCTGGCTTTATCATCTGTGAAAAGTAATATTGTGAGACTACTCCACTTCAGTGACAAAGCTTTCACCCAGCAGGTCATTTGAGAATCAGGCCAAAACCATTTTGAATGGGAGAAATGTATTTTACAGTGTTTTACTGGAAAAACATAATATTTGTTCATTACTTTGAAATTCTGAGAAACTAAGTAATTGGAAGATCTTTTGCTTCGTTTTATGTTTTCTGACCTTCCTTTCTCTATTGCTTTGTTTGTCATAGTATGTTATTGTTAAAGGCAATAAATTTTTCCATGGATTGGAAAGATGGTTAAACTTTAATAACACTGAGAGGGAGATGTCTGACTAAGAGACTTTAGGACTGTTGTAGAGGTTACTCACCCCTCAGTGGTTTGTTGCAGAACAGGCAAACAATAAAGTGAGTTTTCCCCACATAATCACTGCACAACAGCCTGACACAAGAGTGGCAGGAGGGTTCACAGTGACTTCAGTGAGCTGGGGGCAAGACTTGCATGCCTTTTGGAGACACTCATGTACCAGCACTGTTAAAGGGTGACAAGGATTGCACCGTACCTTCCAGAAGCTCCACTTGTTGATGAATAATTATCTGGTCCAGCTGTTTTAAAAGAATAAACAAGGTGGTGGGTCTTGGGTAGGTCTGAGGCTGCCAGTGGTAACGAGTCTATTTTTATTGCTCATGTCCATGTAATTAAGATTTCTTTTCTTGCAGAGGTGCACAAGTTGGGTGCCTGAAGGATATCTCAAGTCACACTTTGGACTTCTCCCTGAAATTATGGCTGAGGAATGTGACATTAGGTGCAGTGGCCATGTAATTCACCCAACATGTTTGAAGAAAATAATCTTCACTGGGGGAATGAGGAAGACAACAGCAACAGAAAGCTGTGTGCAAGAAGCAGGATCCATTTCTTGTTCCTGTTGCTCCTCTTTGTCAGAGGGGAAGCTCCTTACCCCAAATCCAGTGTTGGTGCTGGGCACCATGGCAGTGCAGGAGTGAGTGAGCCTGGGCTCAAGCACAAAACGTGCACTGGCCACATCCCAAAGGACCTTGCTGCAGCAGCCCAGCAAGGCAGTCAGGGGATGCCCATGATGGCACACAGCAGCTTTAACACTCTAATCTCAGGAGCCCTGCACCTTAAATCTGGCAAATGGTCATGCCAGAGTACCAGAATGAGCAATGAAATATTCAGCTGGCTGAAAATGCCTTCCCCCATGAGCTAGTTACAAATGCAGGAGAAAAACTGCTTGCAATGACACCCAGCTTTGCTGTGGTTATCGTCCCTCCAATATTATTCTTTCTTGGAGAACAGTTGTTAGCATTATAAAACCAGCAAGACTTAATTTCAGCCTACCTTTCAGTTTTATGTGACTTTTTATGCCTGTTTTATGTGACAATTTTAGGCTTTACCAATCTCTTTTCCGTAATTTCTCTGTAAATTCCTGATGGGCAAACGCTTGGCACAGGTTTTGCCATTACTCACAGCTGTAGACACAAAGCACACAGCAACCTTCTGAGACCAGCCTGCCACAGCTCTCCAGTGCCTGGATATTTTAAAATTGATAAATCTCGCCTGGTACGTATTCAAAGCGTTGCAGCCATTTGTTACATCTAGTCAGCTCCTGCAGCTAGTTCAGGCTGCATGAAAAGCTGGTAAAAAGAGGAATTTCTTTATCTCTTTGATTAATCTCTGAAATGTGGATGGCAGTAATTGAAATAATAAAAAATATTTAGACATAAAAATATTCTCCCAAGAATCTTTGCTGTTTGTTGTTTGGGTCTCATGAGAGAGCTCTCGGAGCTCATGGGAAGGGCTCTACTGATGGAAAGAGAATAAACAAGTTAAAGATGGTTCAGCTATTTTAATATTTTAGAATTTATTTTAATATGGATTTCTTTGCCCCATGTAGACTTTTACAGGAAAAATAAATTAATGATGCTGAATTGTTAAAAGCTTTACGTGATTTTGGTCTGTTTATTGGTTTACTGTGCACGATGCATAAATACTGATACAACACAGCAGCACCACTTGTTATCCTTGTTTTGCCTTTCACTGGTTTCTGCAGGGCAGTTATTCTGATGCATTTTTATAGGAGCACTTGTGGATTGAAGGAATTCTGCACTTGCATTTGAAAGCACCCAAAGCCCTTTGGCTTAACAAGGGTCTGGTCCCCTTGAGCTCAGATATGTTAAAATTCCTCATACACAGTTAATTCTCAGTATTCAGTTCTGTGGGTATCAAATTTACATCTGATCGGTCTAACCAAGTCCAAACAAAGAAGCTTTTTACTAAAGTAATTAAACCTAAGTGGTGGCTTACATGCAGCTGAAGTACTCAGAAAATTCTTCTCCAAGGTTTCATCTGTGTATTCCTGCTGCATGAAAAGGTTCATTCGATTTTTGTTATGGACACTGAACTACTCTTTGAGCTATGGCTGTAATCTGGAAGATAGTAATGAGGTTTAGGTAACTAATAATTAGGTAACTTTAGGAAGTTATTAAAGAGTGATAGTCCTAGGAACCTGATGTGTTTGCTGAGGCAGAGCAGTTTTTTGCCCTTCTCTGGTGCACCTCAAACAGCCAATTGGAATTGTTCCTTCACCTGAATTCACTCTGGGTGTGGATGTGCAGAGTGAAACATCGCTGGCTGGCCTTTATCTACAGGACACAGAGTTTCATCTCATCCAATCCTTGGGTTGCTATTTATAGTAAAATTGTAGGGATCTCTCTGAGACTGACTAAATTTGGATCCTTGTATCACAGTAAAACATGCCATGATCTTACTGAGAAATACATTTAGTTTTCTCAAATCTATCCAGTTATCTTGCCCACTCTTGGTGGAGAATGTAATTTCTATTTGTTATTCTGTATTTATTCACAACCACCCTCTATATAATCTTTCTTCCAGTAATGTAATCCAATAAATTAAATATGTCTCTTTCTCACAGTCTGTTTACTCTCCTAGGCACTCAGTATGGTTCCCTCTCCAATAGTGTTTTTTCTAGTCTACAGATAAAACAGATGGAGTCTTGTTTTAAAGGAGACTCTCTATTCCCCAGCAGCAGCTCTCTGTGCCTGTTTCAGCTTAGACCCACCTTTCCCCAATGCATACAGCACCAGAATGGCACACAAACTTCTAGAAGTCTTCCCAGTGGCATAAATAACTCCAAGTTCTGCTAGAAACATCTTCATTCGAGCATTTAATTACATGAAAATCTCTTAGTGCATGAGGATAAATCCCAAGGGATCACCCTGGCAGCAGTGAATGCCACATGCATCCTGCAGGCAGCCCTCTCCCTGCTGGTGGGACCTCCTCTCTGCTCCCATCTCTCCTGCGTGAGCCCCTTTCATTTGCCACACAGCCAGGATGGCTTCAGCATCACACACTGAAGTGTTCTGCAATATACAGAAACCTGAGCTGTGGGTACGTGCCAACACTCAGGACTGCACACATGCTTCCCACTTTTCAGACTGCAGAGAAAATGAAGAATAATTATCAAGGGCTGCAGCACAGGCCAAGAATAAGCATGAATGAGATTCCAGTTGTAGCTCTGAGAGCGAGCTGCTCTTTTGTCTTAATGTCAGCTGCAAAGCTTCTGTAAAATGGAGTGATGGTATTTGCTTGCCTACATTGTCTGGGTAAATCTGAGGTGTAATTCATGTTCTTACAGGAGCCTGAATATGTAACCTGCCAAGTACTTACTATCACAATCACTTTTAGACTAAAAATTGTAGCTTTCATGGTCTGTAAGCAAATGCTCGTGTAATTGACAAGATATATCATTTTGTGCTCAGGCATCTTGAAATGAAAGTCATCACTCCACATGAAAGACTGCTTCTGAAGAGTCTCCCCATTTCATTAGCTAAGTAACTTAGCTCCAAATAAAAAATACATTCAGTTCCTGCTTCTATACAAAACCAGCAGAAATGTGTGCCTAAAATACACATCTTGAATGAAGTAAACATTTCCCAGCATCACCAAAATGCAAACACAGCAGAGATGTATCATAATCATGACCTGACTATGCTCAGAGCCTGATTCTGTGCCTGTCATACCAGGCAGGGCATGTGACACCTTACTCAGCATGTAAGAGTGGCACAATCCAGCCACATGTAAGATGTAAACCTCAGTCAGAATCAAAGCAACAGCAGGGAGTGACCCTCCTCGTAAAAAGGTCCAGGAAAAAATGAAACTTCTGGAGCAGAACTGCAGACCATCAGCACTCCGAGCTCCAGAAGCTGAGAAGTTTCACAGAGCAAAAAGGACAGCCACATGTTTAGCAGTAGGATGGAGAAGACTTAAGCATTCATTTTTCTTCCCACCTACAACATAGTCCTCTGCCTCCACTTTCAAGCATTTTCCTCTCTCAGGCATTAGCACTTTCTTCCCCCCACAGAGTTAATGCAAGTTTATAGCCACTCAGACTTATGCTTATCTAAAAAAAGGAATGGCAGCAATGAAGAAAAAGCTTCTTTCTCCTATATTCCTTATTTCATAGTAATACCAAATAACAAAAAATCCTCTCCATTCCAACCTACCCCTCCCCCAAGGAGACAAACCTTGACAACCTCATCCTCCAGGGTATCAAAGCAACATAAAATGAAAACACAACCAATCTAGCATTCAGAAAGATTCAGGACCTGGTTCAAGTACTCCAGACCAGGTGGCAAATTCTGAGTGTGTGATGTTTGCTTCCAGAGACTTGGTTCAACAGGCTTATTCTCTTGAGGAACATCAGCAGAACCAGGGAGGTAATCCTTAAAGATTGGGTTGGTTTGTTCCTGAGATTCTGCAGAAAAAAAAAAAAAACAAAAACAAAAACCAACAAAAAAAACCCAACAAAAACAAAACAACAAAAAAACCCAGAAACATCAGGACCAAGGAGCAGCTAGCTTCTTGGATGAAAGCTGGAACAATAATATCATTCTGCACGTGACTGTATCAGTACTTCAGATCAGGAGTGAGGACCCAAAAGGAATCTCCTGATTGTCCCACACATCAAGCACCCTGATTATAAAGCTGCCTTAGAATATGCAAAGAGGAATCACTGCAGATGAAGCTAAATCAAGAGATGTGGTCTTGGAGGGCACCTGATCTGCTCTGACAACTGGTGAGCCTGTGTGGCAAGGCTGGAGCTGGCCTGGAAGCCAGGGTGGCCAGAAGCCCCTCAGCACAGGTTGCCCAGCCCTGCTCCCTGTGAGCTGTCCTGTGTGCCAGTGTGCCCTGAGCTGCTGAGGGCTGGCTCCCAGCGAGAGGCTTTCCAGCATCCTGAGGGCACCCATAATTTCTCTTAATTAGAGAGAACCTTTCCAGGGATCTCAGATTCCCCAAGCTGGATATTACAACCCTAATATCAAAGTCTACACAGCCTCTTATTGTATATTAGTCATTATTATCTTAATGAATAGATCAGATATCATTATGCTGTGTTTTCTGGCTTGCTATCACAAAGAAGTCCTTTAGGGCACAGTGATGGTGACCTTGGCAGTACTGTGAAGGTGACAAGAGTATTTACTGCCACAGGCACCTGTACATCCAAACTCCTGCACAGGCACCATCTCCCACAGCACAGTGACCACCTTAAACACTGGATTTCCAAAAATACTCCTGCTAGTTTTTCCAGGTACATTGTTCCTGGGCCTTCAGCAACACTGGTTCTGCAGGAACCAGGAGGACCAAACTGAAGCTCTCCCCATACAAATGGCAAATCCTTGTAGTGAGCTAGGCCCCTGTGATTTGGCAGGAAAGCAGTCTCCAAACTGATCATTTTTATCTCATGTGACAATGCTTAGACACAATGGGGTTTGAGGTCCAGAAGGGATTTTGGCTCTAAGTCTGAATCTCTCTTTTGCTGCTGTGGGTTTAAATGAGATCCTTTAGTATTATTTGAACTCACTGTGAAAGATTTATCATTCAATCATATTTTGATCTTAATTTGTCTTTGCAGCCACTGCTTTCTTTCAAAGTCTGAGACCACAGGAAGAAGTAACCCCTTTGAATTTGTTGCTGGCTTTTAAAAATGTATAACTGGGTAATAAATATTTTATATGCTTTTCTGCATCATTTTACCTCACAGGGTTCTGTTACTGCTGTAACTCTTGTTGTTACATGAAATGCCACGAAGTAGCCCAGTGTTGGTGTTATTCTTGAATAATAAAGAGGAAAAAAGACAACAAATTGCAGTTCCACCTGTCAAATTTTAAGCTATACAAAAATCAAACAGCAAATACATTAAATATTAATGACAATTTGAGTTAGTCTGACACTTTGTCTATTTTTGTGTATGATTCCCATTTCATTACTAGTACGGAAATCCTTAAAGTTACCATATGATACAGTGAGTGTTCTGTACAAATATAATTTGTAGAGTTGCATGCTCCTGAAAGAGGTTTATTGTCAAGTTTCTTCACAGTAAAAACCATATTCCACAGCATTATTGTTTAACTGTTTCTCCTAACTGGTAAACATCAAAAATATGCAAAACCAGTTTTCTCTTAGATGGCTAAAGCTAAACAAAATAATAAAACCCTCCTATATTGCAAGAGTGCAACAATGCTGTAAAACCTGCTTGCTCCTGTGTACCTTTTAGTGCTCTAATGCAGAATGTCTTGAGTGTTTTGAGGGCAAGAAAGGGGGAAAAACATTTGGCAAACCAAGACAGCCATGGCTGAAACTCCTTGGGCCAACATGTGCCTCTGCACATGCCAAGAGAATAACCTCTGTGGAGTTACACTCATGTTAAGAGAAAAAGAGATTTGTATCCTTCTGCTTAGTTTAAGCATTTAAAAACCTGGAGAAAATGAACTGAGAAGGCTGATTAGATCAGATGCTGCATGTTTGCCCATTGCCCTGAGTACCCAACTGTCTACAGCTAAAGTCAGTACGTGACAAAGGTACACTTATATAGGAGTAATCTGATTAAATTCAGTTATTATTCTTCATATGGGGTTATCAGATCTCTGGCCAGTTTTGAATGTGAAAAGCATTTGCTGATGTAGCATTTTCAAAGCGAAATAGAGAAGAAGTATGCAAAAATAGTGATACCCTTGGCTCAGTACCCACCCTTCTCAGGCATTCTGTGCCAACAGGTTTAAACACAAAGATACCAACACTAAATTTTCTGACTGAATGCAGACAGAATATACATTTTATAATGTCATAAATTTTATAACATATTTTATTCAAATAACATCCTAGTATAGATTTTAGTCTCCTTAGGAGCCTCTTGGATGCTGAAAAATTAAAGGAAGTTGAAACAACTGTGCTTTGACTGATGTGGTTTTAGTCTGAAACACTCATTTCATCAGACTGCTGATTGCTGGGAAGGCACAAGACTGTAGTGTTCTATAAACACCATCTAAAAATACAGAGTACAGATGCACTTACCTTGAGAGGCCATGAAGCTTCCTGAGTTACTTCTTCAAAGGAAGCCGGGTTAAAAGAAAAGGCTTTTCTTGTTGCAGCAAATAAAAAAAA
>VWYP01010935.1:0-70213 GCA_013400435.1 Pycnonotus jocosus | reverse complement strand
TTGCTTTCAAACCTCAACACCAACACATCAGGCTGTGGCAGCCCTTCCCACCTCTGTCAGTCCAGTGATAGAGTTTTATTGCTTCCCATGGATGAGTCCTAATGAACACAGAATAAGCTGCTCACACATCTCTTCTGAGTCACAGTATGAAATTTAGTCCCCATTTTTAACCCAAAAAATTAAAATTGCATAGTGGCCAACTGAGGCCCTAAATTAAATCTATATTTAAAAGCATTTCCATTGCATTACTAGCAGTGGCAGACACAGCAATTTATTCGGGATCATACCTGTGAGATTCCAGCAGTTTCTGAAAATTGTTAGAGTAAATTAGAACAAAGATTTTTGTAATACATTTTTTCCTCATTGTGGAGACTCTCAGGCTGAGCAAATACATTATTAGTCTGGTGTAAGTTTAAGTGGGTACTTAATAAAGCAGCCAGAGCTCCACAAAGATCATGGCAGTCTTATAATGCTAATTTAGTTTGAATTGGAAACCTCCTGCTATTTCCTGAGATATTTTTCTATTATGTCTGTGATATAGCACAGCTAACACTGGACCAAAATCATTAACGCTGTAGGCACAAATGCCATTAAATGCATGTGTCAAAACATATGTATATAATATTGTCTGTATTCACATGCTGAAAACGAGACTGCTCCATACCCAGGTGATTACTAACATGCTCATTTAGCTAGTTATGAACTTAATTCAGGGTTAGAATCTCAAGGGAAGGATGGAGGGCTGCTGTGCTCAGTGCTCTTGGGTGTTGCTGCCTACAGGGATCCCAGGGCAGGCTGGGTGTCACAGCCCCTGAGGTGACTCAGTGAATCAACCAGAGTGGCCTGAGCTCAAGAGCAGGAAAGGTCAAAAAGGTCACATCCCACAGGTAATAAAACGTGCTTTGAAGAGAGGTGCTGCCTGCAGCCAGATTTCACCACTGTGGAGCTTCAAAAGCCAAAGAGGGAGGAGTTATTTCTATCCATGCTGCTTCAAACAATACATATGTCTCACAGAAAAGGCAAGACATAGTCTCAAATCTAACAAATCAAAACAGATATTTGAGCCCACATCTTTGAATTCAGCACAAGTGGGTTGAAGGGCAATGTCCACTAACCCTAAGCCCAGGGGCTGAACTCCCTGTGCTCCATGGTCCAGGGAAGTTCAGGAGACTGGAGGAAGCTGACAATAGAGTTGCCGAGGTGTGAGAAAGCATGTGGGCTGGGTACCCACAAGAGAAGATAAGACACAGACTAAAATGCCTTTATTGAGAGAGAAACAATTGTTGGCTCAAGGTTTCAAAAGGAAAAATGGAGGTGAAAAGGCAAAAATAGAGTGAAAAGAGCACTGAAGTGTGGCATTTCAGTGGCACTGGAGATCAGCCTTTCAGGTACAAGAAAGCTGCAGAAGAGTTCAGAGTACAAAGTGCTAAACATATGTTTAACAGCATCTCTTGGGATTAGCCATCAATATATCGTCACTGAGCAGGATAACTACAATGTTTGGTGAATGTTTGCAGTTGCTAGAGTCATAAAAGATTTACACAAATGTTAGCTTGAGATAAGTGAAGAAGTAATTTAAGACTCCGAGTTTTCTCTATTTACAATGTGTGCAAAATATTTATTCCATGTAATGTGTGTTATTTTTATGACTTGGCAATTTTTCTCTCGTCCTCAATGAATCTGGAACTATTGCAGTAATTCTGCATATTTTCCAGTGCAAACCAAATGAAGATTAAACTTAACTATTTGAAGGAAAGAAATTTTAAAATCTCAAGCTCTACCTACTTGGGATATTGTGCTTTCAATTTCTGTTTCTAAATTAGAGGTTAGTTGGCCTAATTTTTTTTTTTTGTACTTAAAATCTTACTATAGGCAAAAGGAACAAACTTGTTATGTAAAGCCAATAATTTATTATTAGTCTAATTTAGCTAACTAAATAACTTAATCCATTAACAATGATAAGAATGCTTGTAGTTCAAACCCATGCAGTTATAGTGAGGTGCGCACAAGCCTTCCAATAACTCCTCCTTTCTTTGGCCCTGCTTGCATTCTTGCTATAAGCAATGGCACCACTATATTGACTGGGCTACAAGACTAGAGTCTGTACTGGCCCTGCAAGGCCTCTGAAAAACAGCAGATTTTTTTAATTTATTTTTTATTGTCATATTTCCCAGACTATCTCATTAATGATTTCATAATCCTGTGTTTTATGATGGCACCAACAGCTGCACTGGATTAGAGTGAATAATAAATTAGATAAGTATGAATAAGACTTGTCCAAAATTTGAGGAAAAGCTACACTATCATTGACTTAATACATACCATTTTTTTTCTGAATATCCACACAATTTTAATTACTAAAATATTGTTATTGATGTGTTTATTATACAGAACTGCATGTATTCAGCATTAAAAACTTTTACTGACTTACCTTTTGGCAAATACTTCATCACATTATCCACAGAGACATACAGGAACATAGGTTTAAGATATATGAGGAATTAGCAGCCGTAGAAGAACTCCGGGGAAAAAAAAAAAAAAAGTGGATAAGCTTCACCACAGAACTCTGAAAAATAATTATTTGCAATTTTATTGATTTATGAGACAGATCTTCATCTAGTTATCATTGTTTCAACTCCAGGAAGCTAATGGAAATACATCTACACCTACCAAAGTTTTACTCCACACAGCTAATTGACTCAGCTAAGAGTATGGTGTCAATTGAAAAATCTTAAATAGCAATTACAGGTAATGCTTCCAAGATTTTATTTCTTATAGAAGAGAAACTTGAAAATCTGTGATAAGCTGCAGAGTGCAATTCATAATGCTGCAATTTAGAAAATCTGTGTTACTGCACAGCATTGTGCTTGAATGCTGTACCAAATATACCATTTAAGTGGTTTTTCGTGCATGATGATGGTCCTTACCATGTGTTTTTAAGAAGTAGGAAGAGAGGTAGAGAGGGAATCAATATACAAAATTATACCACAGAGGATACAAGGAGACTGTTGTTTCCTTTCCTCTTCCATTTTTCCCCCCGATCCTAAAATGTATGCATTTGTAAGATTTAATTAATACATCCCTGTCCTGAACATAAGAAATGAGAAGGATGCAACTCAACTGAGCAGCAGTTAGTGCTGGCTGAGAAGACAGCAAAACTCAACAGCTCCAGTTGAGAGCCAAGAAAAACCAAGATTGCTTTTCCTCTCGGTAATGTCATAAGAGCAGGATTGTAGAATAAAATGCTTTCCCTAGGGAGTCCTCTACACAGCCCTCATATAGCATCTGCAGGCCCAGGTGTCTGAGGAATCTCACACTCTGCTTATTAATCAGTAAATAGTTCCAAAGTTGCTGGTTTTTTGTATGTAATACTTGGTGGGGGAAAGTGTTTAGGTGAAAAGCTGGATAACAGAATTCTGTAGCAAATTCTCTTTGAAAAGTTGTCATAAAGAGGTATTTGCAGCTGCTTTCAACCTCTTGTACCTTAAAAGTTGTTCTGCTATTCTGGATGTACCTCTTGAGCCTTCTACCTCCCATCTTCATTCAAATATTTATGTCTTTGAAAACAGCCCAAATTGCAGAATCACAGAAAATCTCACATTGAAAGGAACCCATAAGGGTCATACAGTGCAGCTCCCTGCTCTTGCAGGAGTGTCCAACACTAAACTGTATCACTTAGAGCATCATCCAGACTTTCCTTGAAATCTGACTGGCTTGTGCCTATGACCATTTTCCCAAGGACCCTGTTTTTATGACCTGCCACTGCATCAGTTAAAAACCTCATCCTAATGTACAATCTGATGCAGCTTCATTTCATTTCCTGAAGTCTTTTTGCTGGTCACCAGAGAGATCAGCAGTGCCCCTCTGCTGCCCCCTGTGAGGGAGCTGTAGAGGGTGATGTGTGACAGCCAATGTGTTGGGACATATACAAAATTGTGCTCCCAATAGCAGCAGCACTCCCCCATCCCCTTTCTTTGCTTTTCAAACCTGTTTCTTCTGATCTAAGAGATTCCTGGCCTGTATTCATAGAACATGCTAAGTTGGAAGGGACCCATCAACATCATCAAGTCCAACACCTGGCCCTGTGCAGGACACCCCAAGAATTTCACCATGTGCCTGAGAGCATTTTCCAAATGTATTTTGAACCCAGACAAGCTTGGCATTGTGATCTCTTCCCTGGGCAGCCTGTTCCAGTGCCCAACCACCCCATGGGGGAAGAACCTTTTCCTGATATCCATCCTAAACCTCCCCTGATTCCTTCATGCCAATTTCTTCAGTCCTGTTACTGATCACAGGAGCACAGAGATCCTTGCCTACCCCTCCACTTCCTCTCTGAGGATGTTGTAACTGCAATGGCATCCCCCCTCAGTCTCTTCTTTTTCAGACTGAACAGACCAAATGACCTCAGCCACTCCTCCCGTGGCTCCCCTCAAGGCTCTTCAGCATCTTTGCACTCCTTTGGACACCCCCTAATAGTTTAAAGTCCTTTTTTTTTTTTTTAATGAGGTGCCCAAACTGCCCTTGAGGTGAGGCTGCCCCAGCCCAGAGCAGAGCAGGACAATCCCTTCCCTTGCCTGGCTGGTGATGCTGTGCTCGATGTCTCCAGGACAGGGTTGACCCTCCTGGCTGCCAGGGCACTGCTGGCTCGTGTTCAACTTTCCATCATCCAGGACCCCCAGGCTCCTTTCTGTGTTGCTGTTTTCCAGCCTCCCCTGCCCTGGTTTATACACACAGCCAGAGCTGCTCCTTGGCAGGGGCAGAATCCAGCACTTGCCCATGGGTGGTGATTGTCCATCTCTCACTTGCTGAGGTCTCTCTGCCCTCAAGGGAGTCAGCAGCTCTTCCCACTGCAGTGTCACCAGGATGACACTGTGTCATGGCACTACCCTGAGATCAGCTCAGATGGTTACAGCATGGTGCCAATAGCACTGAGGCTGTGATCCCTGTGATCCCATTCACTGAAGAGTTGGACTTGATGATCCTTGTGGGTCCCTTCCATGTCAGAATAGTCTGTGATTTTGTTATTCTTTATGTCAGCATGACAGTATATGTCCTGTCTCTCAAAGTGGATCCAGGCTGCCCTTTTTCCCTGACATTAAACTCAGGTCCACATTGTTTCATTTTCTTAAAAGCATGAGTCTTCCTCAAACAGAAAACCAAACATAATTTTGACTGTCTTGGAGGTGAGGCTCTACTTTTGGAAACAACAGCAGTTATATGAGGTCCCTTCACTACTCATCTGCTTATTCTGGATTCTTCTCTTCCTGGAAAAAGGAATACTCATTTGTCAGGACAGTGCTCATCTGCTCTAGTTCTTTGCATAGTTGCACAAACATGTTTCTTAATACTCAGTGGGGCTTGGTATCAAGGGATGGGAAAGAGGATGCTGTGAAATGGCACTGTCACCAAACCATGAATGTATAAGCTTTAGACATGCACATTTTGACTGCTCTTCATTTTTTAGAGCACATTTTACAATGCTGTGGTGATTTTCATGCTGCTTCTTGAAAACCTCTCAAAGTTATCAATATACTGGTAGTTTTGTTTATATTGGAACACTATTATAATAACATTATATTGTAGTAAAGTTTTCCCCTATTAAGTTATTTGAATACCTTATTAGTTCTTTGCAGCTACAGTGTGGATCTGGGAGCTTTTTCTGTTTAATCATGCATTTCTGTAGAATCAAAGATATACAAAGCTGAAAGCAACCTCAAGAGAACACCATCTCCAATTCCCAGCAATTAGGCAGAATGATTTACAATCCTTTTCTAAGTTAGTCTTCCCAATACCAAATCTCCCTGTACCATGGGTATATCAGCATGGGTTTTGTTCTCATTTGCTAACATTTTGTTATATCTTTGTTATATACTTGTTTATGCAAACTGTTTTCATGCTTCTTCCTAAATCATTGATAAAATTTGAACACAGTGAAAAACAAGTCTCTGAGAATTCACTGCTTATTAACAATTTCCTATTTACATTTATATTATTAGATGACATTTTTATAATAAATCTCAAAAATCGCCGCTTAGCAAATTTTCAGTCCATTAAATATGCAACATCGATTTTTTTATCAATTTATTTTCTTTCTCTTGAAGCTAAATGTCATATACAGCATGAAGGGAGTAACAATATGGAATAGATTCAAATTGTGCTGCTTCTAATTTAATAATAAAATATGATACTATCTGTTATACCTATTATCAGTGTCTTTTTTTTTTAATCAGAAGGGAAGGATTTGCTTATCTCTTCAGCTGGCCTGTGACAGCCCCAAGCTGGCAAAGGGCAAACAAGTGATCTGATTTGGAAAAATCATTTTAAATGTCAAATTTGTCATTTGCTTTCTCATATTCCAGCCTTGCCTTCTGCAGAGAGTAAGTAACAAGTGGCTGTGTCAATGTTCTAGAGTTGCTACTTATTATAATTCTAAGGTAGAATTAAGCTATGAGAAAATGTGGTTGAGCACATCACATCCTCTTGGAAGGCAGAAGAGTGATGTTACTCTGTAGTTCAGTTTGCTGCACAGACAGAAAGAAAACTTCAAAAGAAGACTTCATACATCAAATACTTTTTACTTTAAAAAAACCCCAAACCATACACAGTCCCCCTAAATCTTTCATCTGCAGTCTCACAAATGTGCAGTTCTAATCAAAGACACAGTGATGTGTATCCCTGTAAATAAAAAATTTAAAGACAAAAGGCTCTGCTGTGGATGGAAAGATGCAGAAAAGTTCTGGTATCCCTAGCCATGAGCTGGAGCCTTGTCCATGAATATCTCATCTTCACAGCAGATGGACCAGCAGCTGAATTGGCTCCATATTTCCAGATCTGAAGAATACCTCAGAAGCAAGCCTGCATTAATGACATGGTCTGCCTGTCAGATATAGGCTTAAAAATTGTAACCATGAAACAAAACCTCAACCCTTTGCTTTGCTAGATTAAATCTGTTTTTATTTCCTACTTTTAAAGTGATGCAAACATACCTAAAAGGGAGGGAGACTCTTACTGGTCACATGTAAAAATACAAATAAATCAGGGCAATGGTATCCTACAGAGTACTTAAAACTGGAGACTCTAGGGTAGAGTCCTTCTGTGTCAGGCTATACAGAGTCAAGCTGGCTCTACTCACGTTGTCAGCACTGTCAAAACCTAGGATTCACAAAAGATGTAATCCTGATGAATTTTATCTGCATGATCTCTTGGAAACAGGGTACATGGCTTCAGGAAACTTGTATTTTCACAGATCCTCTTATCTTGTGTTAAATTTCTGCATGAACACAGTGTCATAATATTAATTTTTAATTTAAGCAGTGAATACATAACATATCTTGTTGCAAGAAAAAGAAAAGGACTCTTAGGCAAATAGTGTTAATTATCACAGATTCATAGAACCAGTTACAGAATTGGTCATAAAATCACAGAATGGTTTTGGCTGGAAGGCACCTTAAAAACCATCTGATTCCAACTCCCTAGGGGGAATAGGGGGGTTCCACTAGAACAGGTTGCTCAAACCCCACCCAGCCCAGCCTGGAACACTTCCAATATCTCATCATCCTCACAGTAACGAATTTCTTCTTTATATTCAATCTAACCCTACTGTCTTTCAGTTTAAGGCCATTCCCTGTGGTCCTGTCACTGCATACCCCTGCAAAAAGTTCTTTCCCAGGCTTCTTGTAGACTATCTTCAGGTACTAGAAGACTGCAATAAGGTCACCCCACAGGGTTCTCTTCTCCAGGCTAAAAAAATCCAAATTCTCTCACCCTTCCCTCGCAGGAGAGGGGCTCCATCCCTCTAATCATCTTCATGGCCTCCTCTGGACTCACTCAAACAGTACAAAGTCCTTCCTGTGCTGAAGACTCCAGAGCTGGACACAGTATTCCAGGTGGGGTGTCACCAGAGCAAGCAGAGGGGAGAATCCCCTCCCTCACCTGCTGCCCACCCTGCTGTGATGCAGCCCAGGGCAGGTTTGGCTTTCTGGACTGCAAGAGCACACTGCCACACCATGTCAAGCCTCTATAACAATGCTCTGTGATAATCCTCCATGAACTGTTCTTAGAATTTAGCAAAACTGTGCTAAAATTCTCACATCATTGCACTAGATATTTGCATGGTCTGTTTATCACAAGTACTCGTGTTTGTGTGTCTGTACACACCAGTTGTCTTTTCATTTACTCATGCACCCAGTATGTCTGGCTGTCTTGCCAGAAATATGAGCTGTGTGTGCCTGGAGGAATTAACTACAATCCTTTTCATGAAGAATCCTGTCTCTCTGGCAACACATAAGCTTTAGTTCCATTATCTAAATCTTTTATCTTCCCTTCTTTGACTGAAGGATAGTTTTTCATCTTTATATTTTTCAGTGAATGAAGTGCAGATGAAGTTCTCTCATGTGACAGAAATATTCCACCTTTCTTGTGAAATTGCCCTGAAGGCCTCATCAAAGACAACACCCTCTGAATTATTAGGTGCATATGTTAAAAATAGTCATTTGCATTCCATTAAAATAACACAGACCCTACTGCTAAAACTTCCATCCTGTCCTTTGAATTTATGTGCACTGAAAACAGCTCTTTTGTAAATATAATCATTATCCTCCTTTCTTAAAGAAATACTAAGAGAAGATATTACCTCTTCCTGTTTCTTTGATATTTCCTTCTTATGCATAAAGAAACATTGTGCCTTTCTGCAAGTCACCCTTTTAGGATAAAAATTCTTATGAAAAACTTCCTAAAACCTAAAGAACTTTAGTTATGTTGGGTATTTTTTGACCATTTTCCCCCTTTTATATCAACGTAAATCTTTCTTTATATTTTTGTCACATTTGTTGGTTTAGTTATGGCAGATCAGAAGTACTGTTAGTACTAAACTTGAACCTCGTTTGCCACTACAGAGGTGGCAGTCTGTCACTCCAGCAATTTTGCCACATGGCTTGGCTGCTGTGTGCACTGCTCTGAATGCATTTCCTTTACTTAATTCCCTCAATTCTTTCCGCTTGCTCTCTTGCAGTCCTGCAGCTCCAGGACCTCATTTCCAGCTATCCCTGCAGTATCACTGTCCTTCTTCTCATGCAGGCTCAGGAAATGGACGTCAGTTCATTTGTCAAAATCCAAACAGGCTGTCCTGGCTGAAGCAAGTCAAGCTTTTGTTGCAGGTCTTTCACGTTGTAATTGCTCGCCTTTCTGGGAATAATGTCACGTCTTGAATGGCAGATCTGTGCAATCAAATTCTGGCCTTGCCACACGGGCTTTGTGCTGTGCCTGGCTGCCTTCTCTTGCCCCTGCTGCACATCACTGCCTTAACAAGCTGCTGAGTTCCTGCAGAGCCATTAAACCTTTGTGCTTCATCTCTGCCTTTCTCCCTTCCAGGCTTGTCATAGCTGAATCACACAGCACGTGCACAGACAATATTCCAAAATAGTGTTTCATGAAGAGAAGAAAGGCATAGAGTATATTTTCCCTATCTAAAATGCAATAAATGGTTTTCTACTCATGGAGTGTAGGGTTTATAACCTAAACTCAATCTGAGAGAGCAAAGCAACCTATCCCAAACACCGTCTTCAAAATTGTCAAAAGTAGCAGCAGGATGTAATAACAAGCCTGCTAAAATAACAGAACTCACTTTTCTCACAGTTACACTTCTTTTCCCACACAATACTTCACTTTTATATCTGATACCATAATAATTATTAATCATTATCATGGTTCTAATATCATTCACAAGTAAAGCCAGAATATCTATCATATGCAGAAAGAGTCTGATATTCTCTGGATTTTTTCTGTTTTAGGACTTTCTTTAATAAAGGGCTTTTTAAGATTTGTGGATAAAACAAATATTCTTAGATTGTTCTATTTTTCCCCTTCTCAAGAATGAAAAATAGCTTGCATGTGTTTTTTTTAAAAAAGTTATTAGTGCCAGACACCAGTCAAAGCAGTGAAATGCAAATTCTGAAAAAACTTTGTAAAATTCTGGGCATGCTGGTTAACACTGTATAAGTCATCTTTCTTTTATCCTGTAATCTGGGGCTGAGCTGCCATGCAGTATATGCTCCATCTTTGCCTATCTCAGCCAGCACTAGTATGCACTTGCTTATCATCTTCCTTGATAAAGTCCATCCATCATTCTAATGTCATTATTTGTCTTATGATAAATTCTGTCAAGATTGGTAGAGTATGATTAGTATTTCAAACTCTAAAATGGAGACAGAAAGATCTCTTTAAGGATTGCTGATAGGTAAACGGAAATTCCAGAAATCTCATCTTGTGTATTGAAGGCAGAGAGTCCAATTCAGCACAAGATAGCTGGCCACAGAGCAGAAAAGTTACCAGGGACACTGAATATGAATTTTTCAGCTTTGTCACTCCCTGCCTATTGATGTCTGTTGCCTAGATGTCTAAAAATAGAAAATATTCTTGAATAGAAAAAATTCAAGAATAGGAACATACTCACAAAGTCATTTTTTCTTTCTCCTCTTTCTCTCACCCTAATTTTCATTGGGTCTTCTGCTCTGGAAAAGGTGGGAGTCTCCCTCTGCAGGTTCTACTCAGTCAAAGGCAGCAGGGTATCTGCCAAAGCCCTGAACCCTTTTACACAGTGCCTTGCAGCAGAAGATGCACACAACTGGTAATTGTCATATCACATTTTGGCACACCAAGAACAAGATGGTCAGATCACCCTTGCATCTTTGTCCAGACAAGCAAATGAGAACCATTTCAGTTGCTGTGACTGTCAGTCAATTACAACTCTTGCTCTGAGCAAATATCAAACATTCTGCTCAAGAGATATTGTGCCTAAATGTTCTGGCTCACAATTACCAGCTTTAGTTATTAATTCTACGGTAGGTGAAGCTGAGAGATAAATTTGGTTATAGAAGATTTAACAGAGGTTATATTTATTAACCCTTATTTAATCATCTCAGCCAAGCAAACAGCTTTGATCTACAGCATAGAGCTGTAGTTCAATATTTACACCTTGCATGAAAATATGGCATTTAATCTAATCAAGTTGGCCAATGCTGAACACGCCACATTAAATGTTTGCTCTTCAAATCTGGAGTTCAGTCATTCTGTCATTTTAATTCCCGGACCCAATTTGAAAATAGTTTGCATTACATGCTATCTTGCAGCTTTATGTGTTTGCCTACCAAACACAGGTTAAATGACCTTGTTGTGTGAATGTGACATTGTTAAAATCAGAGGATAAATGTAACAGTATTATCTACTAAAAGAAAAACGAATACATTGCTAACAGCAAGAAGACAAAATATCTCTCTATTCTCAGCAGGTTTTTTGCTACCAAAAGTAATCTTACCTTTTGTACTTCAGCAGAACATTAGCAGGTTGCTTGATCAGTGTAATCTTTTCTCCTCCTGCTCTAGTAAAATCCTTTAAACAATAGGTTGAAAGATGAATAAACAAATGGGGAGGCAGCAAAAATAAACAGTGTAAAGTTAAAATCTCTAAAAAAGATGACAGTCTAAAACAAAGCAGTGAAGCCTGACCCTAATCTCACACAAACCAGTTCCAGCAAAGCAGGAGCAATTCTAATGATCTTGAAGGAGGTACAATGGGAGAATGAGATTCTGGTTGAAGCCTTATTTCCTCACTGCTTCTTGTATTTCTTGCACTGGAACAGGGACAGCAAGGAAAAAAAAGTGTTTAAAAATCAACCAACAATATCCCCCCTCTTGTGTCCTCCACCTCCATCCCCCAAAAATATAGTAATAAAATGGTATCACAGAGACAGAACTAATAAGAAATTTGAACGGAGTTAGTTTTAAAACGTGCATTTTTTACTCACAGAAAGTTTTTTAATACAGGCTGCCCTCATAAATGAACACCACCGGTGGTTGCGGAAAAACTGAACTTGTATAAAGAGGCAGAATAGTGCTGGGGCAGCACGAGAGGAAAATCTCTGTTCTTCCAATGTTTCTTCAAAGGACTGGTGATCACAGCAGGTGACAGAAGTTATGGAAAGGATGGGTCAGGACATGGCCACCCCATCAGGCCATAATGACCCCATGCTGTGCTGTGGGGCAAAGCAGCTCCTGGAACCAGCACAGGCACCTCCTGCATTCTGTGAAACTGCAGCACAGACTCATCCTTTGAAACAGATCCTGAACTTTCAGCCCCACTTTGCTCTATTATGTGCAACAAAACACAGAAAACATTTCTGTAGTTCTTCTTCTACATACAAGCATATCAGTATTAGTATAAAATTTTTATTCCAGTACATAACATTACTGTTTCCCTCCCTATATTCTTTTTTTCTTTTTGTAGATATATATGTAACTACATACATATGAGATATCATAAATGGTTTAGAGAGGAGAATATCAATGTCATTGACAGAATAATGTAAAGATCTTATAATAATAAACTAGATTATACATTACAGAAGGAAAATTCAGTGATTTTTCCACACTCACAAAACCAGAGCATGCAATAGACATCCACACTTCAATTCACCTGCCCTAACTTAGATACCTCCAAGTTTCAATTCTGGAATCACAGCTACTCAGTCTATGTTCCTCTTAGGAACAATGGAGATAAAATATCAATTAAGGCAGCTTTCATCTCATCCTAAAATAACTCATGTTCTGGAGGCCTAATTCTCTCCATGCAACATAGAGATAACATAGTGCTTCCAGTTCATCCATAGATAAATTTGTATACTTTAAGTGATACAGACCCACCCAGACCTCCTGATTCCTATGTTATACATTATATAGTGGTGTGTATTGCATAGAGGGAGGCCTAGAGAGTTTGGTTCATGTTTCTCTGTATTTTTCCATTGGTTCCATTGGTATTTCATTCTCTCCTTCCTTCCCCTTACAAAATACCTGACTGTTAAACACGATGAACTATTTTATTGTTAAGCATTTAAGAAGAGATAAATGGTGGTTGGAATGTTAATGCACCAAGGTAGATCAGAATCTTAGCACTGTTAAATGGTTTCTGAGCCACTAGAGCATAGCATCAGTGCTATAAAGAAGCACTCCCTGATGGATTGTTAGCAATACTCTAACTCTTTTCAGGACAATAATATTGACTTCACATTAGATAAACATGAATCTTCTAAACAAGAGGTGAATACGCAGGAATCAGCTTCTTTGTGTCTAGCAGCTAAAAGGTGGCAGGACACACTCTATAGAGTTTAATTTTAACTGTAATTAGCTTTTGCAGTGAAGTGCAGTAAGGTAACAAATGAGGTACAGTGCTGCAACACAGGGCTAAAGAGAGAATGGAGGAGGTCATGCTCTTTACCTTGACAATTTTTGGTTTTCACAAAACCCATTATTAGTAAAACACAGACATTAAATGACGCTTATGCTTTCAAAGAGGTAGTTGTGTGGGAGAAAAAAAAGTAAAAAAAACCAGTGAGGTATTTAATCTAGCAGGAAGTTGCTCAAATGTGAATACTGACACTCTCCTCTTTAGCTGTAGACCACATATTCTGAAAAAGTAATGCAATAGCTCAGTAAATTGCTTAGCATTTGTCAGTGGTTTATGACCCCAGCAGAAGTCGGATACCTCAGTGAATTTTTACATTTAGAGGTGCAATTTTCTGTCTGCTAATGAGAAACAGAACAACTGAATGCCTCTACAGAGTTTATTCAGAACTCAGAATCATGGTTTTCATTCCATTATAATTCTATAAAAATCAAAGTCCAAAAATGTAATACTTCTGATAACCCAAAAGTACTCTTTAAATTGCAGGAATGTAGGAACTAGAAATCCAGAATTTGAGGCAATTATTTACTCTCAGTACCATCACTTAATTCAGTATAGAAATTTGAGGGGTTTTACTAGTCTTCACTAGCCCAAGAAATACAACAGGAAACACAGCTGGCATAGACCTCATGAGGCAGGCTAATCCACACCCTTGATCCAATCCCAAATCACCTCTCTCCAAGGTCTCCTTGATGGATATTTGTCCAAAGCAGTCTCCAAGGTATTTTATTTCAAAGATTAAATCACCTTATGAAGGAAAAAGGAAAATATATATGTCGACGAATTCCATTCGCATCCTGAATATCTAAAAGCTCACTAAAAATCCTTTTCACAGAAAAAACTGTGACATAGCTAAAATATTCACTGGTTGAGTATCTTTTCTATATTCCACTTGGGTTTCATTTCAACCTTACTTGCCAACACTTTGAAAAATTCTTACAGGGAAATCTGGATATTATATCCTTCATTTATTCATACCTTGCTTTGCAGCTCTCATCCTCAAGTGCAGCATAGCAAAATAAGTATAACATTAACAAATAAATTAAGCTATAAAATACAACTATTAGCTTTCTTTGGAAATTTGAAACTGTCTTCACTGTGAGTTTAGTTACTTTCTGAATAAAGACATGGAGTTTTCTGAAAAAGAAAAAGAAAACTGTTTTCAAATGTCTGTCCACAAAACTGTGATTTTCTTCAAAACTTAAGTGTAGGAAAAGGATGAGCATCGACCAAGAAAAAGAAAATTTTTAAAAGTTTATTTCAAAATTTTTAAAAATATTCCACCTGTTTCATTACATCTTTAGAGGCCAAGTGCTTCTTTGTGTGGCTGCTAATCTAGTCTCCACCTTCTGCATTACGTTGTTCATGAAGCCTTGCCATGAACTGCATGGCTTCCACAGCAAATGATCAAAGGGAGTTTCCAAATGCCTGAAAGAAAAAAACCTTAAAAAAACTCCAAAAAACAAGACAAAACAATTAGGTGTACCTAAACAGCACCAGTCATTCCAAGATCTTGAAAATGCTTTAAAGACATTAATTATCTGAAGCTTGTAATTGCTAGGGGTTACAGATTGGTACTGCATATAAAAATAAAGTACATGTACTAGAATCATGTATCTTTTACTAAATATTGATGCATACATAGAATTGTGCTTTAAAATAAATGTCTCCTAATATTTCATCATTGCTTTTTCTTCATGTTCAATGATATTACTTCATTGCTATTTTGCTCTGAGATATTTCTAGAATATTATGCTATATAAGGCCATACCCTCAACTGAGATAACTCAGTGTCATCCTAGTTTCAAATGAGCTGCAATGAGTTTAAACCAGTAGAAAATCTTGCCAATTTTCTTCATCCTTTTACAAAAAGCCCCTGCATGTAGCATAGGACTTGTGTTTGAACACAAAGAAAAATAAGATTTTCAGTGTATGCACAGCAAGGAAAATTACTAGCTTTTGGATATTGCAGATTTAAGGGATATATGAGAAGCTTATAGGCTCTCAGACTCTACTATATTGCTTTGGAAACTGGACTAGGATAGGCATGATGAAGAGGTTTAGCAGAGTACATATTAGAAATTCGAGTAAGCTGCAACCATGCAATAAAAAATTATAGCAGACAGTACAATATAATGATTTTATGAAGCATTGGAAGCATCCAAAAGAGCTCATCTCAAGTTTTGCTTCCAAGTAAATTATTAACTTTGTCAGGCAAGTTTTCTGCCTCACTTTCTCAGGTTTTTTTTTTTCTTCTTCCAGCCCATCAGTTTTGGTTTAAGATGTGATTCATAAAAATATATAAGGAAACTGTTTTATAATTAATTTAATGTTTGGAACAACCTGAACAGTGACATGAGAACTTCAGAAAGTTTTTATTTTAATCCACTCCAGTTTCTGAACAAATACAGCTTTTCTCAGTGGAGAGTGATGACAAGGGAAATTTGATCTCCAACATGATAGAGAAAAGAGAAGCGGATCTTGAGAATCAGCTAGTTAAAAACCAGCTGATTTGGAGCTGATGCCAAGTAAAGAGGTCACCTTGCTCTAAATGCAGCACTTCAGCTTGTGCTGCCTTTTTCATAGGTTCAAAAAAAATTCCAGGCACAAGCCGGATTTTTCTGCAAAATGTAATTATAATATGCAGTTATTAGAGTCCATGCAATTACTAGTCCTGCTAATTCAAGGCATCTCAGAAATGGTAAAAGATTGACTTTACCTTCTTAACAACTACAATATGAGCAGAAATGGATAAGGCCAAAGCAAATGATGAAACCACAGACAAAAACCTGAGAGCCTGCTCAGGTATTGCCTTTTCTCAGGAGCAGTGGCAATGGTAACTACTGGCTTAAGAAGGGCATTCCACACGATCCAGTCTCCTCTGAGGTCATATCAGCAGTGACTGATTCCATTTTTTATGATGCTGGCTAAGACAGACTCTGCAGGTGGGTTGGACTGTGGCTCTTTGCTGCCCTAGCTAACATGTAGATGTATAAATGTAGGGATCTGAATGAGGCACTTCCTGCCAGGTCCTGTGTTTTGGGTTTGTGTGGCCAGGCTTAGATAGCATGGGGGCTACAGGGGTGGCATCTTTGACATCCTTCTGGCAGAATCAATCCCAGCCAGCTCCAAGACAGTTGGGCAAGGCTGGGCCAATCATCTCTATGATAACAGATCTAAGAAGGGAAAAAAGTCACAGAAGTGATTATGTCCAGAGAACAGCGGGGTGAGTATATATAAGAGGAACCACTCTGCAGACATCAAGGTCAGTGGAGAATGAAGGGCTGGAGCTGTTCCAGGTGCCAGAGCTGAGGTGCAGCCGTGGTGAGGCAGCTGTGCCCCTGCAGCCCATGGAGGTCCACGGGGAAGTGGAGCAGCTCCATCCACGGAGGAAACCATGGGAGTGGGTGGATGCCTGAGAGGAGCTTTGAGGCTGGAGCGGGCTCCTGCACAGCAAGGAAAGGACCTGCAGGCCCATGGAGAGACGAATCCATGCTGGAGCAGGTTTTCTGGTAGGACTTGTGACCCTGTGGGAGACCCATGTGGGAGCAAGGGAAGGACTCCTCTCTCTGAGCAGCAGCAGAAATAACACGTGATGAACTGAACTGACCATAGCCCCCACTCCCCATCTCCCTGAGCTACTGGGGGAGGAGGTAGAGCTGGAAATGAAGGGCAGAGGGAATAGGGGTTTTTAAGGTGTTATTTTACTTTTTCATTATCCTGCTCTGACTTTATTAGTAATAAATTCAATTAATATCCTTAATTTTAGCCATTTTTCCATTTTTGCCCATGACAGTATTTCATAAGTGGTCTCTCCTAGTCCTTATTTCAACCCACAAAATCTTTATCATATTTTCTGTCCCCTGTCCAGCTGTAGAGGGGAGTGAGTGGGTTTGGTGGGTGACTGGAATCCAGCTAATGCAAACTCACTCCAGCCAATTACTCTTAATGGAAGTCTAGGTAATGTAGAACTTATGTCTCATTTAGGGCAAATTTTCTATGCATATTTCCTGTTCCAAAGATAGTGGAATTCCTTTTACCTTATTATGAGGATGTATTGTAGTAAAAATATTGAATAGTAGATGCTCAGACCTTTGTGCTAAGACCATAACTTAAAATGTCCAAATCTCTCAGTAATGTTCTTTTCAGAAAATCTTTCTAGATTTACAGTATGACAAGATTGAGACACTAAGAAAAACAGGGGAAATTCAGGAGGTACCCACTTCTGTGGGTGAACAGTTACATCATTTTGCAGTGGCAATCACTGACTGACCAATATTCACTCCGAGGATAATCAAACAGATAACTGCTAATGATCACACATAAAGGTAAGGTTTTCCACCCAAGTGTGCTCAGGAATATTGTGGCTATAGAGTACCAGTGGAAAATGTCACTGTCAACTGATATCAATTTTCTGTTTGCTGCGGGAAAATTAAAATAGACTAGAATGAATGGATAAACTGGTGAGGCAAGGCCTGGCATGAAAATAAGGGGAGTCAGATACAGGGCAGGCACTGAACAACTCCATGACCATAAACTGACCCAACAGCACTTATGGAAATTTAGCTAATTACTTGTAAGAGGGACAAAAATGAGAATCCTGAGAGAAGAAGAATTTGAAATAGATTATGCTGCTTCCGCATTCACCAGCTGTTATATGTCATCTTATAAACTGCAAAATGAATGATCATTCTATAAACCTTTAGTTCAAATGTGCTATCTACAATACGTATGTGGAAGTTCAAAAAAGTCTAAGCTAATAATAAGTATATGAATTCTTTCAAGAGCAAAGATTTTCTAAAGGATTCAGGGTGCCAAGTGGGTTCATTTTATAACAAATGTTAAAACGTAAGAAATTCAAAAATGTATTAATTTCTGAAATAACCCAGAAAGAAAAATAGAAATTAGGATGATATAGAAAACTGTTTCATAATCATGTGCTGTAGTTCCTAAAAAAGGATAACTTTTTTTTGACAAACCATAAAAAGAAACTATCATTGAACAGAACTTGAAACAAGGAAAATAATTATCATTTAATATCAATGAAAATATCTCAAAAAACAGGAAAATAACTAAGAGACAGGAAATTTGTTCTTTCCTGAAAGAAGCTCTGATGGCAGATTGCAAAACTCAACTTTTGGAGTTTAACTGTGCTGCTGTGCAAGTACTGCACCAAATGTTTTTATGAAATATTCAGTGAATAGAAGTCCTCACTACCAAGTATTTTAATTTAAATTAGGAAAAAAAAAATCACAGCACTCTGTGTTTTGTCTTCTTTTCCATTCCTCATGATGGAATGCTTTCCACCGGTTTCCAGAAGTGGCTCAAAAAACCTCAGATAAAAATGTTCCTTCAAAAAGAAGTAAACGCCTTTTTGGGTTTTTTTAACAGCACTTTCAAAAGTGCTGCTTCTGATAACTTCTCTCTGCTTCTTAACAGATTCTTCCTCTTTCCTGCCCAGAAGGTGCAGCTCAACCTTCCCAGCTGGCCCTGGCCAAGCTCCTGCTCCTTGCGGCAGCGTCGTGGTGACGCGGCAGCGCCGTTCCTGAGCCCGGAGCACCCGCCAGACACTCACACCACGTCACTGTGGACTGCAGGCACAGGAACACGGCTGCCAGAGCCAGATTTCTGTCTGCTCCCACCCTTCCCTGCCAAAATCCTTCTCCTCACCGGTGCGCAGGTTGCTAAAGGCACTAAAAGCATTTTGCCCTCTCCACGGCACAGGCAGACTTCAATTGTTGAGGGGAGCATTGCTTTTTCCTTCAGAGGCTTGGCCAATGTAGTTTTTCTCTTGCCCTTAAAATTAATTTTCTCCTTAAAAAAATGAGACAAACTACTAAAAGGAAGGATAGATGCAGAAACAGGAGCAAAAATCTTTGTAGGAGATTTCATTTCCGTCATGTGACACATTATTTTGAAATACTCTTTTATCCCTGAGTTTTAGTCCCCAGTATTTTTAATTCCAATTTACGAAAACACTTAGATATTGCATCTCATCTTGTCATAATGAAATTACATTAAACGTACTTCAAGATTCACAGGATAGGCTATTTACTGCCATTCTTCGCTTCTTTTATGGCCATTTTTTAGTTCAACTGTTCTATCTCAAATATTTGATGATTAGCAAGGTCATCAAAATATCAGAACCTGGATGTTATTTACTAATGATATTTCTACTGTTTGGCTTCTGTGGCTACACTTTCAATTTAATACGGAAACAACAGCCTGTTTTCTGAAGAGAAGAAAGTAAAAAACAGTGGAAAGAAAAATTAACTACATCTCCTTTATAGGCATGGAACTGAATTACAGAGACTGAACAATGTTGCCACCATTGAGCAGAGATTCAAGGCAGAGGTGGGAACCCAATCCAGACGTCCTACATGCTCTTGGTATAGACACATGCTATGTATTTTTTAAAGAGTGGAATCTTAGAGTACATTTTTTTTCTAACCAGACACAATCTGTTTGAAATTCTCAAAGAAGTGCCACTAAACTTATAGTTTTTAAGAACATCCTCTCCAATGATAGTTTGTATGCTCTCATTTGACTCTAGTGAAATCAAAAGAAATACTTTCAACAAGCCAAGTGCAACTCTGCCTAACCTTATAAATAATTCTAGAGCAATTCTGTTTGAGTTCCAAGGTAAGGTTAGAGTTGACTATCACTGCATTGTATTGCATAAGGATATCACATGGTGTAAATTTTTTTCCTTAATCGTCTGTGTGTTCTGGAAGCTAAGTTATAGGTGATTTACTCTCTAGTGAGTGTTGTTAGTGCAGCATATTACACACTTGGCTGGCCCCAGCTCTTATTCATGGTTTTTTATTTTTATTTTCAAGGATTAGGCTAAACCACGCATAGAGGGTAGGTACGAATTTTTATTCTCTTTCATACTCCTGTGCTTGGAGATATGCAATGGAGAAACACATTTAAAAAAAGGTTAAATTGCAATAGCTTCACTTTTTTAAACATAGATACTAAGTACTAAAGAGAAATATACAAGAAGGTTGAACCCTTCAGCTCCTTTGAGTTTACATCTGTGTCATGCTTTATGGATTGGAGAAAATTTTGCAAGTGTGAAGATCAGGAGTGGAGCTGTGAAATTCAATTACTATGCTTTGGGAAATTTGGGAATCCGTGCTGACTATCTAATAATACAAAATATAGTGACTGTCTCATTTTCTATTTTTGCGAAATACATCTGATTTTTTCTCTTCCTGAAATAATTCCTTTCTATTATTAAAAATAATAAAATCCTTCAGGCTTTTTCATCCTCCAAGAAAAGAAGAACTCTTTATTCAAAAGAGATAAGAGATCTAACAGACTATCTTTTAGAAAATTTGAAAATCTTAAACTTTCTTTTTAACTTGCACAGAAAAAAACCATCCATCATTTCATGATAACTTTTTGGCTGATGCGAGGTAAAACAGGATGTGATCAGAATTGAAAGCTATCCAGTTTTATTTATCCCCGCTTCTCTGATTTAAAATGAAGCCTGGCTGTGTGCAGATGATAACTGTGAGCAAAGGTTGACATCAATTGGAGCTGTAGGACGAGCTGTCTCTGTGGGGGGGAAAATATCACCTTTTTAAAAAGATGCTGAGTGACACTGACAAAATAGACAAGGCAGTCTAGATCAATGACATAAAAATAGTTGTCATATAATGATTAGTGAACTACTGCTCATAATAATCTCCTTCTATAGACTCCTTTGAGAATAATGTTTGATTATTTGAACACATCATAGTGTTAATTATGGCTAGGCTGAATTTTACAGTCTAATTTGTATTTTTACAGTATGTGACATTTGAAAGCTAGAGGTAATTTTCAGCATCTTATTAGGTGTTTGAAATTCGGTTTGTAGCTTTTGCTTCAAACAGCAGACTTTTAATTTAGCAGCTCTCTAGCAGAGTGGGCTTCATATGGAATAGTCATTAAGGGAGTCATCATATCTATAGGGAGTCTCATGGGAAGGTGTCTATCAATTTACCCCTTAAAAGAAAAATGTATTTACAGTCATAAATCTAGTTCAGTTCCTTTTTAAACTGCAAAACAGGGGAGATTTATCTGACAGGAACCTGCCCTATTCTTAAAATCCTCTAAACTATGGATGAATAAAGAAAAATACTAAAACAGTTATACACTGAGGACACATAGCCTTATTCATCAAAAGAGCCCAAAGAATTTAACAAAAATTAATCTCATATATGCATCTGTCTGTCTTTCTCTTTCAACCCATTCATCTAGGATATTGTCCAGTGAATCACGATAATTGGATAGCACACAGTTAAGCCTTACCTTTCACTCCCAAGATTATCTCTTATACTATACAAAAGACAAGAGAAATATAGAGAGAAGTGTTAGTAAAGATATATATAACTGCAACTGCCTTTTTCCAAAATGCCCAGCCACCCTGGCAGCAGTTACATTGGACGGAATCCGTCTATGGCCGCACCATTCCCGTGATTCCTGTGGGTTCTTGTGGCCCAAAGACAGCTCTGGAGACGGCTATGGTGAGGTACAGAGAGGGTGACTCCATGAAGGGGTCAAAACCTTTCAGCTTTATTGCTCCTTGGTGGAGAACCGCAGAGTCATAGGTCTATGGTGGTATTTCCTCAGCGGAGCCCACTGGCAGCCCCCCTGAGTCTGCATTTTAAAAGGAGGTGGGTCACAGAGGCGGGTGAAGCTGGGGTCCAATAGAAAGGGTGTGTGGGATGGCCTGTGACAGGACAGACACCTGTTATCACCAGCTGGGACAAAGGGGTAGGGGGGAGGCTGGCACCCAGCCAATCACTTGACAAGCCCCTCTGAGTTTTCTAGAACAATGGAGGGGTCTTGGAGTGACTGCCAGAGCCCCAGGGGTGGTGGCTAATGATTGACAAATGACAGTCCAAAGCCTGACTAAGGGGAAGAGGTACACAGAGGAATCATTTACAGAATTTAACAATACTCAAAAAACCTGGGAGAGCTAAAATGCACCACCACAGATATAAAGATGCAATCAAAATGTGCACCAAACCCTCGGAAAATTGGGTATCCTGCCCTTTGTGGTGTGGCAGGGGTTCCATCTCACCTCATTTCGGGTGTCTGCAGTGAGTTATCCACTTCTTCCTCTACAAACACTAAGGAGGAAGAGGCAGTGATTCATTTTGGCTGTTCTTTTAGGATCACCTTGCCTGTGCTTTAGGGGGTTTATTGCTCTCTCCTGACTCCAGTGATAGCCCAGAGGATCTGATCAAGTGGAGGTGTAAGGTAAATCTCTACTGCTGGGTTATTCATGTCAAACAGGCTTCAAAAAGAGTGAATCTTGGTCCATTTTCAAGTTTTCTGCTGAGGAACTTAAGTTTATGACATTCACTCTCCAGCCTGTACTAGAACTGTCAGTGCCGAGAGCAAAAACCTGCTCTCTGGAAATCTGCATACTCTAGCAATTCACTGTTTTACTTTGAATAATCTTTTTGACATTTCTTGATTCCAAAACTCTCTAGCAGAATTCTTCAAAGACTCTTGAGACAGATCTGAACTGGAAGACTTGGTGACATAATATTTAATGATCCTTTTCTCCTACTGCAGATACTCCAAGCTCATATGTTTCATGAGATCACAGAATAGATTCAATAATAATGGGATTTGTTAATAATTACAGCTGGTAGTAGCTCACAGTCACTTTGCAGCTATGCACTTAACTCTAAATCATCCCAGTGTTTCCAGCTTTCAAATCAAAGCTGGTTTAGAACAGCATTATGTCAAATGATAAAAAATCAAAAAGTGATAAATATCTACTTTGGTTTTTATTAATTAAATAGCTCATCTATTCCCAATTTCACTATTTAGGATAACCTCTAGATTAGCTAGTGAATAGTTGGAATGTGAAAGACAGTCTGAACTACAAGACTGAGGTAAAAAATAAGTGTTTATTCTCTGGACTTTCTCTTTAGATTAACACTGTTGATACAAGTGATGTTATTGATAGGCTTCATCAATTTTGATTGTATGTAAATATGAACTATTAAATACAGTGAAAAAATTATCAGAGCAACGATGCAAAATGAAAGCTGAATTAATCATAATTCTTCCCTTTCTTTTAGTTATCATCATGTCTTCTTTGTAGGCCATGTTTCTCTCTCGTAAAACAGATTATCTCCTTTTTAATTGGATTGAGTCTAATGGGCTCAGATTGATTTGCTTCAGTTCTACTTTGAGGAATCACAATCATTCCCATCACCACTGAAATAATGCCCTTTAGTTCTGTTAATTAGGGGTAGGACTGGTAACGCTCCTTGTACTCACACTGCCCTCACAATGGATCATGTCTGGCCACCAGCATGTACAATTCACTTTGTCCCACTGATAAAAACCATTTTCAGTGATGTAAAGAATGATACCAAATTTAATTCCTTTGCTCAAACATTCTCCCTTCTGGAAATTGTCCATATTTGCCTTGAACGGATCTTTTTACAGTCAATCACCAGGCCAGAATAGCAGACCCTGTGAATGGATTTGGCAGTGGTGGGTGTGTGATCAAAGGGTGCGTTTCCACAGCTCTGGCCCCATCCAGCACAGACGAACTTGCTCAAGGAGCCAACTCACACGGACCCACCCAGTGAAGACCTCTCATGTACTGTTAGTGTTACAGAATTTAAAAGCAAGGACTGAGCTGAGGATTATGGAAAAAGAAAGGAGAACTCTTAGCTTTTGTGCCCTTTGCACACTGGGACCTTTCCTTCCAGCTGTAATTCAGAGCTGGAGTGGAGGTGCACGACACTGATCTCTTCTTTGCAGTGACGTGTGACAGGATCCCAGGGAATGGCCTGAAATTGTGGCAGGGAAGGTTTAGTTTGGATATTTGAGAAAAGAGGGTGAAGAGGGTGGTTGGGCACTGGACCAGGCTCCCCAGGGCAGTGGTCACAGCACCAGCCTGGCAGAGTTCAAGAAGTGTTTGGACAATGCTCTGAGGGACAGGGTGTGACTCCTGGAATGTCCCATGCAGGGCTGGAGTTGGACTCAGTGATCCTGGTGAGTCTCTTCCAAATCAGCTTGTGATTCTATGATTATGTGACAAAAGCAAGATGACCCAGCAAGAGAGAAGCAAATGTGTCTCCAAGCCTGTAATGATGAAACTCATGAAGATCAGGATATTAATATGTGGGAATTGTTTTACCCCATTCGGAATAACCTACATCCTTGCCTACATCACATGTACGTTTTTGCTCTCTTCAGGGAGAGCTAAAACAGCACTGGGAAAGAAATAAAGATGAAAATTGACCTGAGTGCCACCCACTGATGGACATGAACAACAGCTAGTGGAGAGATTTGGTTAACCTGTCAGTAAATTGCAGTCTCGGTGGTTCTGTGGTGATAGGAAAAGGGTGATGCTTTGAAAGTTCTGAGAATAATCTCTGAACAGCTAAGAAGAGAACAGTTAGGAGTCTCCCTTTTTTAAAAATCTGCCTTCAAAGAGAACTATTTATTTTGTTAAAAGCTCTTAATTAGATTTATGGTTCCAGTGCTAAAGTAAAAAGGTTAATATGATAACATTTACTGCTGTGGATATTGATAACAAAGCTTACATTCTAATTCCAGATTATTCCCCCAGGTAACTTGATTATTACAATTAATAAATTGCAGGCTTTATTGGAATTTTTAACTGTTCTATCCATAAAGTTAGATAAAAAGAAGATTTTAAAAAACACTGCTGAGTTTTCTTCATGCCGGTTGCTTCATGTGTTATTGCTGTTTTGTAAAAATGACATGACCTAAATTTCTTTGTCTTTCCTGTGTTTCCATGATAATAGACTAAATCAGGACATTCTTAATCACAGTACATGGGAAGCTAGAACAGAATTGTAAAAGCTGTGCTTGATATAATCTTTCTGTACAAACTATTACCTTGAAGTCAATTTTGGGAAATTATTAAATGTGTTTGAATCAGAACATTAAAATTGAAGTGATCCAGGGGGACAGATCAATGATAGGAAGAGCAAGAACAGGTAACATTTTTATGTTCTGATTCAAAAGAAAATATGAGCCACAGAACCTCAATGACTGCATATTAAAATGGACAGAAACATCTCCTAAATGCTCATTGTCCAGTTCTTCCCAGAAGGATCTGTGGGAGAATGTTGGCTTGTCCACCAACAGGCCTGGCCTGACTCTTCAGGGTTGTGAATCATGATGAGAGGTAACCTGTACTACAGGAAAACACTGCTAAAATCCTTTTCCTTTTTATTTTCCACTGATTACCTTAATTTCACCCACCTCTACATCAGTGCTTCAGCTATTAGGACTTGACACTTGTTTCAGAGATATTAGTTCTATTCCTTGGCAGGATATCACAAATGTTTGTAACAAGCATTAGAAAACCTAGATTCTTTTGGGATTCCAGCAGAGAGAATGGAATATATTCACTGCCAGAGACACCTACTGGAGATTTTCCTGTGCTATCAGGATTCTTTGAGGACACTGAGAGAGCAGGCTGGTGAAATTACCTAATATGAATACATATTTGATTAAATAGATTAAAAAGGGTTCCAGCCTTTCATTTCATTGGCATTAGGAGAGAGCAACTTTCAATGAACTCCTGTCCTGATGTTAGGTTATGGCATGAAAGAGCTGTTGGATATACATGATTTAATCAAGTATATCTAGTTCAGTTCTAGCAGAAGATAAATATTTTTGTTCTCTGAAGGGAGGTCATTTGCAGTCTCAAGAAATCTGCAATTTCCAATGAAAAAAGGCTGTGAAAGACAGTTTTAGGGAACACAGAATGTTGATTTCCAGTAGCCACAGAAATGCTCATTGTCTCTTCCACATAGCATATTTTATAGCTTGAAAATTCCTGGGTCTTAACCCTCTCATGTTCAGATGAGAAATCTTGTGAGGAAAAGATGGGAATGAGAAAAAGACTTTGAAGAATATACACTCTGCTTAATACTGCTTTATATCATAGAGCTACAATTCAATGTTGGTATGATGCACGACTGCACAAATTGAAGATTGGGCCCCAAAAATACCAACTTTGCTGATAGAAATTTTGCTTTGATTAAAATAGAAATTCAGGTTCTCATCCTGAAGGACAGACCTGTAATGGATTTTCAGTATCCAGAAACTCTACTATCTACTATCTAAATGTAAAATAAATATAGAGCACAGAAAGTGTATTTAAAATTCACATTGAATGAATTTCAGATAGTTTAATTTTATCAGTTTACATATAATATTCATTTAAAAATTACAAAAAAACCCTTCATTTTTTTAAACTTTCCTTTAGTTTAATTTATTTACCCGTCCTAATGAATTACAAACATTTTTGAAGTTGATACTTCATCAGCGGTAACAGAACTTCCCACATTCCTTGCTAATGTTCATTCTAATTACTAAAAAACTATTAAACATGCTTGAATGGGAGAGCATCTCTAAGCTTTCCCCCTACAGAAAGACTTGTGTTAGCATATCATTCACTGTATTATAGACTTGTCAGTCTCAAAATCGAGAAATCCACATCATCTTTCCCTTCTGGATACTTTCCAAGCAGATTCCATAAAAGCTATTCCTCTCTGAAATGTTTTTATACACTTTTTCATCCTAATTTCTCCTCCAGCTATCCCAGGCTCTCAAAGAGGATTCTCTGCTACTTGTATCTCTTTTCCTTGAGAAGAGCTTCAGCTGTTTTTGTTATCCTGAATCACTTCCCAGCTGGTTTTATAATTTGCTTTGCCCCCACCAACACCTCTCCCTAAAGGAGCTGCATCTCATAACCCATCTTTCTAAGACTAGTCCCTAGGTGGACCCAGACTGTGCTGTGAAAGATGTGTTCTAAAGATTTACTACAAATTAAATCAGGTGGAGGCAGGGAAATAGGAGGATGGTAATATGGAACTGATATGCAACACAAAGACTGAAACAGATTAAAAGCAAATATATGAAAAAAGCAAAATACCACAAGACATTAATTACTCAAACAGAATTGGACTTTTCTATAAATAACTTACTAAAACACATTTTGGGGGAATGGAGTAAAACACTTTTTATTTAAAATAGGACAGAGAACTAAGGTCTGTGGCAAGACTACATCTGGCATTCCCATCCATGAGCAAACATCACTTTCTAGTTACTGGAATGCACTGCTGTATATTGGAGTGGGACCAAGGAAAGTATTAGAGATGTACTTAAAAGAATAAATCCTTCTCGTGCTAACACAGGGCAGTAAAAGTGTTTGTTTCTCTCTGCTGACTGTAAAGGCAGACCACAGCAACTAGCAAGTGCTGGTATCTGTATGGAAAATAGAGAAAGTAAGATGAGCTGAGTGCCTGGGAGTCTTTTCACTGTTTTCAGGACATTTATTTAAACTCTTTCAAGCTATTTTATACTCAAAAATTCTTTCTTATTTCAAATAGAATTAGAAGGGAACAAAAAAGATTGAGTCATAGAAAAATTGTATTATTGTGTCATTTCTAAATCCATGTTTTTATATCAATACTAAGGGGAACTTTCTGAAAGTTCCAAACATCCCCAGTCCAAACTTTATAGTTTATATTCTTCTTCTAATCATGTGATACTGAAGATTAAGAGATTAAATTGTCCATATTAAGGTAATCAGAATACTGTTTAATTGAGCTCATTGTGTTTTTCCTCCTTGCATAAGGCACTTGCAGCCAGATCTGCGCTTTTCAGAGATCAAGGAAGGACCAAAGGCAAGGGAGACAGAAACAGGTACCAGCCATTTCCAGGCACATCACTAATAAATAACACATTTAAAGGAAAGGTATATTTATTTTTCTATCATGATGGTCTTCTCATTGTTTTGATATTGCATGCACTTATGCAGTTTACAGAGTAATTTTATGGTTGTTAGTAGAGATGAAATAAACCTGATGGGAAAAAAAAGGGAACACAAAAGCTCTTCCCAAAACTCAGTCTAAATGCTGAATATTATCTAACCATTTATATGGTTCTGATATTATAAATCTCAATTACATGAAAGTATTACCGTTTAGATCTTAACCCATTGATTCCCCTGTTAGATTGATCAGATTTTCCACTGTCTGAGTTGTATAAGAGTAGCTATGGCTCTTGTTTCCAGATTTTGACCGTGCTGTAGCTCTGTAAAATGTGGATGGTAAATGCCTGTAATAACAATGACCCATTTAATGGGGAAAAAAAAGAGAAAGGCCTAACAATGAGACCTGGAACGTGCCTTTGAGGGTGATAAACATTTACCAGATTTTTCTCCCTTTACTATCTTGTAGGAAGAAGCAGATACACAACTGTTAAAGCTATCATCCCCAGTCCAACAGCCTCATCCTGTGGATAGCAAATGGTTTGAAATCTATGACCCACATGAAAAATCATTGCTTTGGCCCTTACTATTGTGACACAATGTCAGGAAAGGGAGTGACATAAAAAAAAAAAAAAATCTTCCTCCTTTCGTCCCTTTAGGGTGCCCTCATGAGCAAATATGAAATCAAGAAAGTAGCACAGCAGACTGACTGAATAAGGAGTGAGAAGCATCAAGAACTCCATCTACAGAATTCCTCTGCACCTGGGATGAGGCAAACCTGGCTGTATGTATAGACTGGGGAATGAGAGGCTGGAGAGCAGCCCTGCAGAAAGGAACCTGGTGGTCCTGGTCAATGGAAAGTTAAATATGAATCAGGAGTGCCCTGGCAGGCAGGAGGGACATCCCTGTCCTGGAGGCACCAGGCCCAGCATGGACAGCTGGGCAAGGGAGAGGATTGTCCTGCTCTGCTCTGCACTGGGGCAGCCTCACCTCGAGTGCTGGGGACAGTTTGGGCACCTCATTATAGAAAAAGACATTATTAAGGAGTGTCCAAAAGTGGCCACAAAGATGGTGAAGGGCCTTGAGGAGAAGCTGTGTGAGGAGTGCCTGAGGTCTCTTGGTCTGTTCAGCCTGGAGGAGGCTGAGGGGAGCCCTCAGTGCAGTGACAGCTTCCTGTGAGGGGAAGAGGAGGGGCAGGCACCAATATCTTCACATCATTACCAGTGACAGGATTTGAGGAAATGGCACAAAGCTGAGTCAGGGGTAAGGTGAATATCAGGAAAAGGTTCTTCACTCAGAGGGTGGTTGGACACTGGAACAGGCTGCCCAGGGCTGTGGTCACAGTACCAGCCTGGCAGAGTTCAAGAGGCCTTTGAACAATGCACTCAGGCACCTGGTGTGACTCTTGGGGTGTCTTGCACTATGCCAGAAGTTGAACTCAGTGATCCTGATATGTCCCTTGCAATTCAGCATATTCTATGATTCTATGATTCGCCATGAACCAGGATCTCAGAAAGGAACTTCCCATTTAAAGTCTTAAATAAAAATACAAAAATATAAATCCCTAGCAATAAGTAAAACATGTAAATAAGGTGTTCATCACTGACGTGTTGCCACAACTGGAACAGCTGGATAAACACTGTTGTCATCTTTCCCCCTCAGTTTGGTGTGATGATCCAGAAACATTGCACCTACACTACTGAACAATTGCAACATTTGGTTTCACCAGGTCTCACTAACTTTAACAGCAAATATGTGCACAATTCCATCAGTAAGCAACTTTGAAAAGTTCCCATTTCTGTGGGTAACATGTTTTTCCTGAAAGCTGAGTCCCAGCACACACAGAGCAGCTAGCTCTGCTACTGGCTACTGTTCCTAGCAATCCTATCTGCTGCAATTGGAAAGCACCCACCTAGAATTATGAACCACATGGAAGACGATTTTAACATGCATTTTCCGGTGGATTTTTATGAAGTGATCTGAAGAGGAAACCATTAATTCAGGCAGAGATTAGAAATAGCAACTGCACCACTGAGGACAACATCAAAAATCCCTTCCTTCCCAGCAGCCTGGCACAGCCAGCCGTGTGGAACTCGAAAGCCTCTTCTGCATCTTTGAAAAGCCTTTCATTTTTCCTTTGTGCACGTGTCCTCAGTGTTTGGTATTATAAATGAGCAGCCTGTGACCAGCCCTCCTCTTGGCAAAGCTCTGGTGCAGCGCCGCCGAGCTCCGGCACCGCCGGCATCCGCGGAGCGCCTCCTTCCCTGACCCGTACCCACCGAGATTACAGAGGCACATTATTTCCCTGTGCAGCTCTTTCACCTCGCACTGCAACCATTTCCTGCACAGACACAGAATTTATATAAAAGGCTTTCCTCAGCTTTCATCAAATCTAGGTTGCAGGCCTATTTCGTAACATTAATTCTCTCCCTCACCAACCGCCACATCAATTCAGTACTTTATAAACTATTTCAGGGATCCGATTTATCAGGCCTGACAGAGCTTCACACTGAAATAAACAGCACTGCCTCTGCTGAGCTCGCTCAGTGGCTCCTATTTATCATTATTTAATTCAAGGGCCTAAAATTCTCTGACATTATTAATAGTAAGATGAATCACTGGAAAACTACAGAATCTGTGACCAACGAGGCTGAAATAATCCATTTTGGTGAAAATGTCTACGTGGAATTGCATTCCCTGATGGGTAGCTGCTCTGTCATTAGCGACTCCATATGCATGGGTGGTAAAGAACTGAAGCATGAAGTCCCCAAAGAGTGGGATACTTCAACTGCCATTCTCTTTCCAACACTTAACACCAAAGCAGAAAATAAGGGAATGCAGCACAGCTCTAATGCCTCTGTCAGTTGAATTTAAATGTACTAATTTAATCCTTTTTGTACTTGATTAACTTTAACTTGTCTGAGGTTGAACTTTTGTGTTAACTGGACCTGCAAATCCATTAGTTCATTATGAGGACTGTATTACTTAGGCACCTTGATGAGAGATAATCAGCTGCCTGGAATGTATATGAGCACTTGCTGCCTTAATTTGGCACCTCATTAGTGATATTTTTCAATTTTGTTTAAATGAGAGGGATTGCACTGGGAGTTTGTCCAGGGTCTGCAATTTCCTTTATGAATAGCCAGCCTTATTCAGCAGCTGTACAACACAGTAAGAAGTTAAAAATTGCAGAATTTGTTTGGTTCTCTGTCAGGAACATTCTGGGAATCTAAGGTAGCTGGAGAGGCAGACCCTGAACCTTTTCCTCAAGGCAATGAGGGCTGTCAGACCACTTCCCTGAAAAAGATGACAAAAGAGCCTTGACAAGTAGATGTGTTTTGTAAAATTACTTAAAAATTAAGACTATCCAAAAAAAATTTTAAAATTATATCTTAAAAAAAACCCATTTAATTATTTTTATTTCTCTTTCCAGAGAGGAAATTTCTAATTGCTGTTTTGTTATTCACTATCATTTCCTTTAACTTTGGCAGCTGACTCCCTTATTAGTGTCTGGACAGAGACTGTAACTTTTGAAAAGAACAACCAAGGACAAAGGACCAGGCAGACACAAAATTGCCCTCTGAAGAATTTATGCAATCGTTCTTGTCTAGGGGACTACTTCCCAAACAATTAATCATTCATCTGAGTTAGAACTCCCAAAGCTGAAATGCACACTTTCATGCTCACCCAGAGTCTGTCTTCAAGCAAAAGTCTGTCTAAATGACATAACCAGACTGCTTTACACAGTCTCCCAGTGCTGTTTTAACAATGTGACATCCCCAAACACCTGCAGCATCATCCCACTGTATCCCAGGGTGTACAACCCCTTCAGCACCATGCTATGGAAACACCACTCTGGAATGTTGTATAACAGCTTCCCATTGTTTCAGATGCTTTGAACTGAAAATGTGCAAAACCAATATGAGCACCTGAGGACCCATATACAAGGCAGGGGGTGAGCAAAGCCAAGGCACACACAGCACTGGTAAGTCCAGTCTGCTCTAGGGATAATTATCCTTTCAGCAGCATAGTCACTCTGTGCTATTTGGTCTTGTCTCTTGGAAGCAATGATTGCCTCCTGAGCCTTTTTATTTTGTAATAAAATGACACCCTGAGAGATCATGATTTGAACTCTTCCCCTAACATCTCAAAAAAGAAGTCAAGTCCTGGACTTTCATATCACCCCCTACCAGAATGGAGATCACAGATAGCCACAATTTTATTTTCTGTTTTCCAGATGGCTAATTTGTGAAATATGCTCTAAGTGTTCCTACCAGGTCAGGATCTTTTGGTAAAATACAGAGATATTTAGATTAATTATACATCTTTGGATATGGAAAGTTGAGTAACATCAAGATCTGTGACTTTTTGCTTTCTTTCCAGGAGAAACCTAGGGAGTATTACTAGAGGGAAATAAAAATAGAGGCTTGGGAATTTCATTAATATACCAAGCTAGGCTTTGAAGATGTTTTATGTTCTCATATAAAAAGCATAATTACCTAAACTAACAACAACTTTTAGTACTAAATCACCTTTGTGAAGCAGAGTTAACTGAGCTACTGGGTACTCCTGTGATCTCAAATATCTTCTAACGGAGAATTTCATGGAATCACAGAATAGTTTGGGTGGGAAAAGCTCCTTAGAGATCACCTAGTCCAACACCTCCTGCAGTCAACTAGATCAGGTGTATCAGGGCTCTGTGTTTTCATGGATGGGGCATTTACCACCTCTCGGAAATCTGTGCCAGTGTTTTAACACTCTCTTTGGAAAAGATTTCTTCCTTGCATCTTCTCTAAGTCTTATGCCTTTTTCAGTTTTATCCCTTGTCCTGTGAATTGTTTGCAGGAGTTTTATTCCTAGACTCTGCAGTTCATAATCATTTCTTTGGTTTCTGCTGAATTTGGGGTTGAATCACACTGATTCAATCCACCATCCATTCCTCCCCACTTTGCTCCAGTCTGGGTTTCCTGAGCAGTGGTGTCAGATGTACAAAGGTGCAGAAGGAAAGCAGAACAAGAAGCACATCCAGGCACAGCTTTTCTCCAGGTGTAAATCAATAGGTCACAAAGTCCTAGTTTATGATTTTCAAAATGTTTTATTAATAGGATTGGAAGCAGGAACCAATGTATTTATTAGCAGCATTTTCATGTTCTGTCATTATAATAAATTCAAAGAACCCCAAATTCCTAATATTAACAAATTATATATGGGAAACACACTCTTTGTGCAGTATAGAACACTGTTGAAGAGATCTATTTTCGTTTCTTATAAGTAAGAGAATTATTATGGTAATAACGTGTAAAAGAGGGACTTTTGGCTTCAATTATGAACCACTGAATTCCCAAAAGTAGTTTAGCCTGTATGAAGATCCACATTCTACCTAATTTTAACCAACCAGTTCATTAATACTGCTGAGACTTACATGCAAACTATGGAGCCTTCTACAATTTCTCTTATCACCAATTAGGCTAATCCCTCTCCCACTCCATGGAGCTTTTGGAACATGTACATTAGTGGTAACTGCAGTGCAGTTTAAGGTGAGACAATTACTGTGAGTGCAGAGGCTCAGTGAATGTCTCAGTGAACATAATTGTAACTGTGTCTATTTATAAAACTCTCTCACTATTTAATTAGGGGTGGGATTTTTCTTCTCTTTTAATTTCTCTCTTAAGGAACACAAGGTTAACTCCCTAAAACACAAGGAGGGAAGGAATTGTATGAAGCTCTGGAGAGGATACCCATGGCAAGAATTTACAGGCATGAAATTTACAGTGCATGAAATTGTGCAGTTTTTGTCACTGCTCTGTCTTGCCATTATTCATAAAATTAGGTAGGGAGGGTTTTATTACCAAATAATTGCTTACATTGTTTGATGTCCAGGCAATGGCATTCAGTTTGACACACAACAGATCAGCCAGATGAGGTGGAAATAAAAGGTTACACCATGGAAAGTATCTTGGGGCTGGTTTGGTCTGTCAAGAACCTGTTCTTCTGCATGTGAATCTCTGTTAAGTTGTGCTAGTGAAGGAAAATACATTTACTGCTTTTGGTCTTTTTTTGCTGGATGTGCAAAACATATTTGTGTCTTTTTTCCAGTGTTTGGATAATATCACAATAGCACCATATTTTCCCTTGTACCAAAACAATTACTACAGCTGTAATCTTATCAATAACCAGTTCCCACCACCAGTGCCTAGTTCTGCCTGCTCTCCTGACCTCATTGTGTGTGAGGATGTAGCTTGTTTTCATTGGAATTGCTGATGACCCCAGCACAAAACACTGTCCTCTGTCACAGATTGCCGTCAGATCAGACAGCCCAGTGACTGCCTCTGTAGCACTATATCATTATAAAATAGGTGCTCTTTTTGATTAGTGGTTCCCTAACTACATCTGCTCTCAGCAATCAGTGATTTGAAGGAAGTTTGAAGCCACTGAGTCCAGGTAAGTGACTCTTGAACTCCAGTCCGTTGATTTCAATAGGACATTTGTGAACTAGATTCCATTGTTTCATTTCTTCTTCTTCTTTCTAAGAAGATGATTAAAAATTACTTTCCTTTCCTACTTGGATGACAGTAGAAGGATCACTAGATCCAAGTCTGTTGCTGTTGTGTATTTTTATGATACTTTTACTCACAAAAAATTTGATTACACACTTCAAGTGAAATCGTTATAATCAGTGATATTAATGTTGATCCTAAATTAAAGAATGAAAGGCAGCCTACTGGCAAGACAGTTCTTTGGACAGGTTTCATCAATCCATACTGGTATGCCATATTTATGCCACATTTTATGTTCAAGTATCAGCAGCATCCAGAGGCATCCAGCATCATCTCAGCAGCAGAATCCCTCAGTGCAGCAAGAAAAGGACATGAATTATGGATAACATATGCACAAGTTGTTTTTTGTTAGGAGTACATGAATATTCCTTGTCCCTTCTGTCTGCACAGCAGGTGTCTGTCACTCCTGCTTCACTCCAGGTCCTGGTTGTTGGAGAGCACCTCAGCTTGTTCTGTCTTTGGCTGATGACATGGTCCTACACCACCATCCTCACACCAGGACAATTTTCCAACATCATTCCAGCCAGGCACAGAGGCCTTCTCAGGATCATCCTCTTTCTGCACACCACAGAGTCAAACACATCTGTTCACATTACCCCAGGCACCAGTTCCCCATCCAGAGTTGCTCTACACAAAGGTGAAAATTTTCACCCATCACTGTGGGAGGTGGTGAATGAATGGCTGTGTGGGGTTGCTTTGCAGGGTTGACCCACAAAATTGTTTTTTTCTGAGAAAATCTTAGAAGAACTACTTTGTAGTATGTTTAAAATAATAGTTTAAGTCAATCTGATGAATAAACACATACATGAGAGTAAAATATTAGAAAAAAGTGTTAGAAAGTGAGCTGAATATAGAATTATTTTTAACCTTTCAACATTGTTTCCATTTCTTTAAATAATTCAGCCAGCAGCAGACACTTGCAAAATTTCCCTGTAGGACTAAGGCTGGTTGTCCCTGTCAGATTTAAAGGATCTGGGAAAGAAGCTGCAGGCAAAGAGGGAAAAGAATTTCTGTGAAAGTCACAAACTATCAAGAGCTACTTTAGTTGTAATTTGGAGTGAAAAAGGAGAATTGTGTAGAAAATAATGTAGATTTCATGTAGGTCTTGAGATTTCATGAGAAGTTCGAGACAAGCCAAAGTCTTAAGATAAAGTTAAAATTGGTGATAAAGTAGCATTAACTGAAAATCTAATAATAACTTTGTGGTTAATTAAAATGTTTTGATTTCAAACTCCCTTTTTTACCAACCTTTCTTCTTCTAGCCAAAATAAGTATGAAATTTGTGTTGGAAAGCAATTTGGGCAAACAATGAAATTCACAGAGTGGTTTGCATTTGGACTCGATGACCTTAGGAGTCTTTTCCAAACTAAAGGAGTCTATGATTCTATTCTGTAAAATGGTTCATGTCACCAGGGACTTCTGGAGGTCACCTGGCCTGGCCTCCTGCTCCACTCAGGACCAGCCTGGACAAGTTGCTTATGTTCAGCTGGGTTTTGAGTCACTTTGAGCAGAGACTCTTCTATTTGTGAACCCATGCAAACATACACATATACAAATGTTTGCTTTACATACTTTATTCCATTAATTCTAAAAATTCTTATAATGATTTAAAAAAGTGGCAAAAATCCCAGTCTGCCTGCCAAGTAAGAGCTGAGATATTGACAACTTATTTGTTATTATTTATTGGCTAGCTATTAATTAAAGGGTTAAGGAAGATCAGAAAATAGATACCCAACATAAAATATTCAATTTCACTAAAAGCTGGAAAAGACTGAGATGGTTAGAGGAATCCTACACAGGCAGGTGAATGGGTAACATGATGGCAGATAAAATCTCTGTTGAGAAATGCACAGCAATGCTCACTGGATAAAATAATTTGAAGACATTACTGCTGAATTACAGCTGAACTTAGAATTACAGATGAACTTAAAAACTTAGAGGGGAGAAATAAAGATAATGGGAACAGGATACAAAATAGTAAGAAATCTATTATTTTCCTAGTAGAGAAAAGAATGATGAACTCTCACTTGGAATTCCTCACTCAGCTGAAGTCCTCCTATCATGAAAATAGTACATGACCATTAAAATTACCCAGACCTGAAAAAGGAAAATGGTAAGTGATATGAAGAGATTTCTGTAAAAGGCTAGACAGAAATTACCCCAATTTTAGTTAGTAAGAGAAAACAAAGACATTACAATGAAATAAAAATTAACTTTTCTTAATGTGCTATTATTTACCTGATTAACTTATGAAATACCTTGCTAAGCATATGGAATTAAGAAACTGAATAGAGTTGTAAAAGGATCTAAGGCAGGTCTTCCAGTACGACTATGAGCCAGCTTTTGAAACTACTGAACTCTAATGCAGCTGCTTCTGAACATCTGTTAGACATTATCTTGGATTAAAAACCAACCAACCAACCAAAAACTTTTCCAGGAATTTTTTGTATTTAGTGGAAAAAGGAAGAAGAACAGAAAAAAATCAGAAAATTTTAAAAATATGAAACATTTTGCTAGGAAGTAAGCTTGTTGAATCACCAGAGTAGGTGTCAGGCCTCAAGCTACATGTAAGTACACTCTCTGTGTGAGACTCGATGTTGACTTTCACTCACTCTTTGCTGAAACTTGAGGGGCTCCCCACGGCATACAATTCACAACATCCATTCTGTTTAGATTCTCTCATTGTGCTAAAGATAACAGGACTGAAATCAGCTGGAATAAATATATTTACAAACAGCTGAATTCTTAGAAATTATACCTGATGACAGAAAAATGAGAGGAGGCAGATTGGGCTACTGAGGCTTTCCCTCAGACAGCCCCATCCCATGCCATATCATTCCTGAACAGAACAGACAGGAATGTCTTTGTTATAGCCCTGGATTTTTTACTCTTTGGACATCTAGCTCACACTTGGGACAAATGCCATGCAAAAAAAAATAGCAGAGACTTTATATAAGGTATGCATCTCCTCTCACCATCCAGGTACAGAGGCTGCCTAGATCTCCCCAAAGTTCCCATTGTGCATTATACAGAACAAGCTCCTATGAAATCATTCATCTCACTTCACTGAGATTATTGCCCCTTTTACATGTTTTTATTATTATTATTATTATTCAGGCCCTTAACACTTTCATCTCTGATTCTTTCCTGTTACTTTGATTTCCCCCACTCACCCTACCTTCCATCTCTGTAGCATCCTTTGTTCCTATGCTGTCTTTCCATATCAGCTTTCCAAATTCCTTGACCTAATCTGTGGTCCTCACTTCCTTTCAACATCTCCTCACAAGGCATTACCTCTAAATATCTGCCTGCAAAACAATGTCAGCAGAGCAGAAGCCAGAACTGAAAAAGGAAGATGAACAAAATTATGGAGAAAACTCCAAAGTTTGAATGGGCAATATCATGCAGACATTTTGCCTCTCCTCCATCTTGCCTGATCCCAAAATAACCTCCTTCACTGTTCCTGAGCACTCCTTTTTATGTCAGGAGAAAAAAAAAATCAGAGCTTCAGATTCTTCAAATACTCTCCAGCTGCTTTTCTTTTCAGTGTAGCATATTAATAAATCAGTGGATACTTCATAATGGTAATGATTTTTATACAAAATAATGCTTTAATGAACACAACTCCTATTTTCTCATGGTTCCCAATAAGGAGCCCTAGGATGCTTAGCAATGCAGGCACAATTTTCAGGTTATGTTTTCTGATCAGTCTGAAACCATAAACTGCTCTGCTCTGAGCTGGTTCTGCATATAGTAGGATTAAGGCAAAGCAATTCATACTGCTCTACCTTTAATCTATATCAACAGGAGGGCCAATTTAGTTTGTCTAGGGCTGGTATTTAAAAAGCCTGATAGATGTAACCTGTGAGAGGCAAGCAAAATAAGAGCAAAGAGGGTATTAAAAATAAAACGGAAAAAAGGAAAGTATATGAGAGAGAATTTCCAGGTTTGTGGAAAGGATATATTTGAGTGATGTGGTGATGCTGTATTTTGTCTCCAGACTCCAACAGACTTCTTATATTTTTACAGTAGCAGACCGATGACCATGAATTGCTTTTGCTTGTGAATTAAAAGAAAAGTCTTATAATTTTTTATTTATTATTTTTAATCATTTTCCTACTTATATCAGTGTGAAAACATCACTTTTGCACTACAGAAAGAAACTATTTTTAAAAATTAATCTTTCACAACTTAATTTTTTAGAGTACTTGCATCATTTTATTATGTTTTATTATGAATTTTTGCATAGTCACCTTTAAATCTTATGCTTCAATTAAACCTTTGAAGTTTTAAAAAATTACAACAATTTTAAATCCATATCTGTTAAACTTAATCTGGTTGCCATTTTAGCAGGTGGTTCTATGAAACATTTTTATAATGCTTTAACAAGGTGTTACTTTATTTTGTTATTTTTGCACAGAACAGCAGGCATTTGCTAACAACTCCACTTAATGAAAAGAGGGAGAGTTTGCTACTCCATCTCTTCTTGCTGAGGCAGCTCTGAGTGATATGTCCTTAACAGCTAGATAATGACAACTTATCAGACCTGTAAAAATTAATGCTATTTGTCTGGATGTAATAGAAAGACAAACCCATGATTAAGAGCTCCACTTCCAAAATGCATCCTGCTGCATGGGAGAAGTACCTCTTTGCAGCTGCTTGGGAAACATTGTTAAATATGTGGGGTTTAAACACTGTTAACATTAAACTTTGTTAAATATGGGGGCTCTGCCAGGGCCTGAACACTGGAACTTGCTTCTGTGACTAAAGTGTATAGCAGAGGCAATCACGTATCAGTGCTCAGACCTATGCCCTCCAGATTATCAGTAGCCATAGCCCAGGTAGGTAAGGTATAAATTGCTGCTGTACTACTCTTTCAGATTCAAAATCTTAACTCCTAATTTATTTCATGGTTTGTTTTTTTTTTTTCTGAGGGGGTTGTATCTTCAGCAACTGATAGAACAAGAGAACACAGTTTTACGCTGCACCAAGGGAAATTTAGATTGGGCATTAGGAAATAGTTTTTTATGGAAAGAATGATAAAGTACTGGAATGGTCTGCCTGGGGACGTGGTGGAGTCACCATCCTTGGATGTGTTTAAAAAAGATTGGCTGTGGCACTCAGTGCAATGGTTTAGTTGAAGTGTTAGGGGTGGGTTGGGTTCGATGATCTTGAAGGTCTCTTCCAACCTAAAAATTCTGTGATTCTGTGATTCTGTGAATTCATCTGTTTTGTATTACTGTAATGAGTACTTAAACCCACCTTTCAGAATGTCAAAACTCTCAGCTATAGAGAGTCATTTCTTGGTACATCTCTGTAGCTCCTCTGGGTAGCCAGCACGGCCAACTGACCCTGAGATCACACAGGTGATCCACAGGATTTACATCACAATTTTAGCTCTAAAAATAATACATTTGTACATGCCATGGAAGCCCAGAGATAATTTTGATTAGAAAGGACCTCTTGATGTTGTGTAATCTAACCACCTCCTCAAAGAAGATTCAGTCCAACCAGGTTTCTCTGTCCCAATCAAGTGTTGAATGTTTGCATGGAAGGAGATTTACAGTTTCTCTGGGCAAGCTCTTCCAGTGTTTGGCCACCAACAGAATAGATGAAAATATCTTTAATGCAAAACTGGACACAGTGCTCTATTAGCTACTGAAAAACTGGAGTGATTCCATTGAAAGTTCCCTTCTGAAGAATATAAGGTTTTATTTCAGACACCTGAGGTGGAATGCAGTTTATAAGTCACATTTAAAAATTACCACAGATGACATTTTGCATCATGCACAGTGGCATGACTCCCATTCAACCTTTCTTTGGGCAAGTGGGAGTTGGATCCCAGTGATGAAAACAGTATTTGCTCCAAAGAGGCAATATTTATCAAATCATGCAATGTAGAAAGAGATTGTAGTGTTTTTTTCTTTCCTACTGATCTCATATTTAATGTTCTAATTTTCTGTGGTTGGAACAACTGGAAGTCCCACCAGTAAGCTTTTGTCCATAAACTATGAAATAAATTTAAACCATGACAGAAAAAAATGGACACCTATATCACAGTCCTTCCATCTTCCTTTTCCAATTTACTCAGTCTCTTTTCATGTGCAACAGGGGCTGTTTCAAGGGTGAGCATTTTGTTCATTGTGAGCAGGTATGGGAAGCAACCACGCCTCGCTGCTCTTGATGCTCTTCAGAGGCTGTAATTGCCTGCCTGGGTCCTGAGACATTTGGAGCAGAGAGTTCTATCCCACACTTTCCCATCACTGAACGAGCTAAGTTGGTCTGACCCAAATTGCCACTCAGCAATTTATCTTTTTAGCACCTTCATAAGGGATCTCTAATCTCTGACAGGAGATTGAATTAATTTACTGAAGTATGTGACCATACTTAACAACCTTTCTAACTCACCCATTTTCTGGTTTGGAGCCAAGATTTACATAATTATTTCTATTTTTGAGCAGTCAGGATTGACACATTTCCCAAATGCCTACGTTTAGCCATTTTTAGCTTACACTTGCCCTAGCTGAAGTATAGTCCTTCATCTCTAGCTTTTTAAGTACTTGACGGACTTTTGTTCTTCGGGGATTGCAAAATATAATTCTATCTAGATAGGCTAACAGTCCACTGAGACCTTTAAATAACTCTGCTCTGATTATATCAAACACATCTAGGGATCTTTAATACTCTTTTTGATGTAAGGTGATTTCAGGAATTACAAAAAATAACGGGTAACATAATTTAGAACTATTTTTTTCTTTAATCAAATTTGTCAGAAATAATAAAAAAAATCTCAATATGAAAAGTAGAAAGGGGATACTGCCTTTTTCCCTTCCTGTTTTTCATTTCTTTAGCATTTTTTTTTAGATGATACATGAAGGGTGCAAGGAGATACAAAGGAGGTTGCCTTTCAAAAAGTGTGCACACACAGACACACTTTGCTGCTAAGTGGTGTATCAGAATGCTGTTATCCATAGAATAACTATAATTTAAGTGCTGAGGGTTTAAAATCAAGGGGGAAGTTTTACAGTGTAATAGACTGTGTATAAAAAACCCAACATAAACAAGACAATCCTCAGTGAGCCATTAATGTTTTCGTATGGAAGCACACAGAAATCTGGTGGCTGTCACTGGCATCTGCTGCAGATCCTGCAGTCACATTGGGCAGTACCTGCAGCCCTTCACATACTGGCAGAACACAGCAGACAGTGTGGATCCAATACAGCTGAAGAGCATGCAGGATTACACATTTTCCTGGTGTAGTAAAGTATATAATATTTCTCAGCACTTGTTTGCTATTGCTGTACCAAAGGAAAAAATATAGAAAAGCTTTGCTTTTTCTGTTGGGGTTTTTGGATGTAATTTCTACCTAAAGCAGTTTCAACAGTTCCACTCTTCATTTAAGAAGCGTTTTTGCCAGTGAACTTTATTTGAGCAAGTGAAAAAGGCAGCAATATCCAATCTAAAAGATGTCCTTCATCCTCCAATCCAAAGCATCACATTTTTCAAGAAATCCTGTTACCATTTTTCCAGTTTCCCGCAGGACTGAAGTGTAACTGTTATACACAAGAAGGCTGAATTGAGGTCCTAAAGATAACTGCAGATCAAATTTCTTACTTTATGGTTAAATTTGGGAATCAATGCTATTTAGATATACTTGCCTATATGAAATAAATTTAAATCTATCTATTGTTATATTTACATACATCAATATATTGAGCCAGATAGTATGTACATTTATTTTCCTTTCACATTTCAGGAACAAAAATTCTAATGAGACAAATTACTCTGTAAAGCTCCTTTGCATGGGGGAATGGAGCCAGATGCCAGAAAGCACTGGGGGGGAAATTAACATTATGATGGTATGAGAGCACTTTAAATTGCTCTACTCTCCCAGGGTAGAAAAAAGGAATTTAGCACTCTTTCTTCTCACTTCCATTTTTTCTCAGTTTGAAACCCTGGCTGCTTAACTCTGTGGTAAATAATACTGTATGTTAAAATTTTTTTTTAAAAATTAGGGAAAAAAATACCATCAAGAAACAAAACCTTGTAAACTGGGAGATAAATATGGTCTTCAGACTTAGTGTTGGCTCTGCCTCTGCCATTGGCAGACAACGTGTAGATAATGGGAAAGGCAAGTAATGGAGAAGTCCATAATCCAGAACAAAACCATGTCATTATATAGGACATTGGCAGAACATGGTTACACAATAAATTGGCAGTGTTCTTTCAGTTTGAATAAAGAATGAACACTTGTGCACTGTATTACGAAATTTATAAGTGCCTCTGAGCAAATAACTTCTTTACAGATCCATTCCGCCATCTGTGATGTTATATAATTACCTCTAAGTTGGTTTTGGTTTGGTTTTTTGCTATGGTTTATGTTGCTAACATTCACAGAGTATTTGAGGTCCTTACCTGCTTCAAAACTTGGGGGTTTACTGAATGAAAAGCTAAATGGAGAGAGAGCATCCAACAACTCCAAAAAAAATAGGTTCTAAATGACATAGGATATTTGTCACTGTGTCACATTGTGTCATTCTGAACTTACCAGGTAAACACAGAGCCATGATCTAATATTTTAACATAATGAAAAGCTTGTCAATCTATTCTGTTTACCTCAATGCTAGTTCAAAGCCTATTGATGCACAATATGCAAATATGTCAGATGTAGAGAGGATTTGGTTCATTTGCATATATCATGACACCAGAATAAATTTTTAAAGTGTATTTACCTTCCTCTTTTTTTTTTAATGTCTCAGAAAATGTCACAATAAAGGTTTCATTTGGTTTAAAATACTTTTAGAGGAAGAATTGTTCCTACCCCACTCTATTGATGCTAACCTTCATCTTCCTCCAGTGCCTGCAGAAAGACACCTGATGCTGGCCCTGCTGTGCCTTTGCCACTGGCCAGAAGATATCCCTGATGGAAACCAGCGTGCCACTGGTGTGTCATTGGTGTGCCACTGGTGTGTCATTGGTGTGCCACTGGTGTGCCACTGGTGTGCCATTGGTGTGCCACTGGTGTGTCACTGGTGTGCCACTGGTGTGCCACTGGTGTGTCACTTCTGCACAGGTGGCAGTTTCCAGGCAGGACAGGAAAAGTCATTTCCATGAAGCTCTGGGAGAGATATCATTGCTGTAAATGTGAACATGGATGTCCCAAAGCACAGGTTTTTAAATGAGCTCAGAATTTGATTGCAAGAGTGGCTGTATTAAAATTATGCCCCTGGTGACCTGAGCAGAGTGAATCACTGCTCTTCACGTGCTGTCACCCTGCAGGCACCCCTCCATCCACTATCATGTAACAGTCTCTGATGCTGCTTGGCAGATCTGATGACTTCACAGGATTGCAGAATGTGCTCTGAGCCACAGGGGAGGGATCCTGGTCTTGCACAGCAGCCTTCTACACCACTGAATACTTCACGTTAAGATCTTCAGTCTCCATAAATTACACCTGGAATCTTATTCCCAGTTTGATAGAGGTTAAGGCCTACTTGGAATTCTCATCTCCTGCATCATTAATCCCCTCCCCCAAAAAATCACATCTTAAAATGAGTTTTAATAAAAATACAGTATATTCTTGCTACTTGATCAGAATCACTGACTCAGCTTCTACTGTAGTATCTCTGGGTTTTTTTATATTCTCCAGAGAACAGGGGATCTAGTTCAGGCTTTAATTAGAGAAATTACCTATATTTTGGCTGAAAGATTTTAAACATTAAATTTTCAAGAACTGTTTTTCTTGATCATTTTAGAAGAAATGGGAGAAAGAGAATAAAAAATGACAAAAAATTAATCAGAGAACAAAGTGCATGTGATGTGTGCAGTGATAGAAATCCATTTAACCACACATGTTGCAAGTTCCCTGGAATTCACAACAAAGAGCTCATCTCTGCTCTGCTGTATGATCCAGGGACGGAAAGACCAGTTCCTACATGGCTTTCTACTGGTAGGGCCAAAAGAAATCTTTAAATCTATATGCTTGTCCCATCAGAACATGATAAGCCAATGTTTGGCCTACCTAGCACCTTTATCTTTCATTACATATGCAGAACACCTGCCCAAGTAAAATGCCCACAGCTGAGATGGTATGGCAGGAAAAGGCAGGCTGGGATCATGGGAATAGGGCCATGGGGTCAATCAAGCTGTATGGAAGCCATGCTGAGAAAAGTGACAAAGGGCAAAGTGATGAATGTATGATTTTGATTGGGTTCATGGAGGAAGCTGAGGCTGTTTCAGGGAAGAGAAAAACCTTCAGCAACCATGAAATATGTTGGGAGAGTATAAAACTGAAAACTATAGTAAGCCACTCATGGATTTAATCTGGGCATGTGCTCCATGTTGCCTTATACTAGAACAGAAATTTATCCATGGGCAGGACAAACATTGACAGCGACTGAGACAGCTTCTGAATCTTCCCTGGCACAACGGCCAGTGGGAAAAGAGCTGCTTGGAGCAGCTTCACCAGCTACTTTTTCTGTTATCTAACTTTATGGTTTACATTCTGCAACGCTGGGTTTAAAAACCCCTCTGGATTTGCTGGGTAGTCTTGATGGCTCCTTGTGAACTTTTTCCTTGATTTTCACTTTTCCCTCTCCTGGAGCTTTTCTTCAAAATCAGCAGGAAGTTGTTCTGGCTTGCATGGACGCTACACTTTGGTTCTCAGAAATTCTATTTGCCTTTCATTAAACCCACAAGACATGCAATGATGCCAAGGTTTTATTTCCTAATGAGAGGAAGGCCCTTTATTCCTGGGCATATCTTCTATTGAAATACTGGTATATTTCACCTTTGCATATTCTAAAAGACAGATTATTGTACCAACAATCTCCTAATTTTCAGCACACACAGAGATTTATTTAGAATTAGAGTTGTTGCTTTTTCAAAAAAAATTAACACCAATTCTATTTATTTTTCTTTATAAATAGAAAATGGGAAAGATCTCACAGCCCATTAAACAAGCAGTTCAAGTCTTAAAGTACTGCACTGAAGCACTCAGTCCAGAGGAGCACTGAGCTTAATTTTCACTGATATGCTAACAAACCTAAGGGTCTGGAAAAGCTTTTATTCAGGATTTTTTGTGAAATCTCAGATAGGGAGCTCATCACACTTAGGTTGTCTTTGTGCAGTTTTTAGGTACTTGTAAAATAACTTCAGGGACAAGGTGCTGACTGTTGTGCTTTTCTTGAAGCAGTGTTGCTTTTGTTAACCTGTAGTCAATGTGGGAATTAGCTTATTGCAAACTCTGCAACCCATAAGCAAGTTCTTTGGGCTGTAAAGTGCTCTGACAATAAACAAGATGTAACCTCAGATCACTGCTTTGGTCTTACCTCCCAGCTAGACTTCAACAGCCATAAGAGTAGACTGCTGAACTCAATATCAAAAAAAGATTTACAGTAGTTAAGGACTTATTGAAAATATATAACTGTAAAATTCTGAAATTAGTTCATATGGATTTAAAAATTTGCTGACAGACCTCTTTGAACTGAGTAATATGGCATTTCATTATACATTATACACACATGTTGGGTTTGATTGGAACTGTCCAAAAGATTTCTGGTTTTTTCTGGTGACTCCTATTCTCCTTTAACAGACTATGACATCTCTAATTCTTAGAATATGTGGGTAAACTAAGTGGATGCATGGCCAGAATCTTTTCAGACAAATGTTAATCATCTATAATACATAAAAAAGGGATGCTCTCTCTTTCAGGGAGAGCATTTTATTCCAGGAAGGTAAGGCAGTGACAAAAACATCCACCACCCACACACAGAAAAGACCTCAGAATGTTGGATCCAAGTTAGGATTTGAAAGCCTAAATAGAAGTGGCCTGGCTATGTTGGGCAATTTGTACAGAAAGCAAAAGGAGAGATATTGGCTGCCAGCCGGCTCTTCTCTGTTCAGCTGTGGGCAGAATGATCTCATATTGGCTGTTACCAAACACAGCAATAAGACCTTCCTGCCCTGGATATACAAGTCCCCATAGCTTGAGCTCGAGGGATAAAATCGAGGGTCAAGTGGCAATGTCCAAGCTCCTAAGTTTGGAGACACAAAAAATGACCAGACTTTGGCCAGTGGGAGATTCAGACAGCTGGGGAGGGATTCCACTGAACAAATTAATCAGGTGGTTACTCCAGGGTGAGCTGGCCACTATTCAGGCTTCACTGACAGCAGTTTCTCCTTTGACTAGAGTAGCTTAGACAGGTACTTCAAAGTTTGACACGTGTTTAGGGATCTTACCTGAATCTGAGTGCTAATTTTGAATTCAAACAACCAATGGCAGGGTCAGGAAAGAACTGAAGAAAGCAGAGTTACTGCACTGTAACTGAAGAGAAATTAGAAAATCAAGGCAATGGGGAAAGCAGATGAACAATCTCAACATTCTGCTGTTTAATTAAAATAAGAAGAAAAATGTAACAGAAAACTTTCCATCTTCCCCAAATCTGAGAGTTTTGATATCCACAGGCCACAGTTCAGTCACTGTACAGAAAAAGTTACAACTATGCATTCAGAAAAAAAAAGTGGAGCACTCCATATGGTAGAGCAAAAGTGGCCTTAGTCATGTCTCAAAGAAATTATAAAACTTGTAATAAATAACCTTACAGCAACTAGAAAATTAAAAGTGCACTTTCTGGGAAAAAAGGAAAACCAGGGATCCCAAGTATAAACCGACATGATTAGCTAGTTCTGTTGCCTCTGAATATAGAAAATCAGGGTGGTTTTTCCTTCCTTTTCAGCCTAGAACTTTATATAAAAGGCAACATAATAATAACATTCTGTAACGTTGCCATTAAGTAAGATTTAAAACATTTTATACAAGTTTATAGATTAAAAAATGACAAAAAATAAAAATTATTACCTTTTTTTTGCAGAGTTTTGGGTTTTAGTTGTTTTGTTTTAGGGTTGTTTTTTTTTTAATTTTTCATAGCACGGCATGCTGCTGAGATCCTGTCTGTATCCCAGATAATTTTAACTTGGCTATGTGACAATTTCAGTACACAATATGCTCATGCTTTGCACAAATGACTATATAATGTTCCATTAAGGACTGTAAATACCCATCAACCTAATCACAGAAATGCTGTTTCAGTGATTTTAGGGCCATTTAATCTGGGCTATGATGGCAGGGATGAATAGCTTTATTTCATTAACAGTTGCCATTGCAATTACACTGAGGTAAATATTTTTGTGGAAAAATTACACAGCCTTTCCTTTTGCCCTGACACATTTGAGCAATATGAGTATCCTCATATGAAGATTCTTTGCAATTAATAGGAGTGTTTTCCTTCAGAGGCCTTTCTATATCAGCTTTCTGCTCTGCTCAAGACGCCAAGATAAGCTCCAACCATGTCATGTTAATATTTGACCTCGTTTGCATCTCTGCTTGAATTTTTTGTGATGACCAAATTCCCTTTCCAAAACCATTCTCTGCCATGGGATTTGTTCATTACTAGTCAAAAACAAACTCGTCTGGTTCTCGCTCTGCTGAAGAATGGACTAACTGAGGCTGCATTTAGGTTAATTATTTTGACACTTGAGATTTCTTATGTTTGCTGATTCAATCGACTCCATCACTCATATGAAGCCATTTCTCACCATAAAAATAATTGTAGGAAACACACTGAAGCAGGAAAACGAGATTTTGTTTTCAAAAAAATCAGATGAGGAGCGACTTCGTGGCACATCATTAGAACCTGTGAGTGGACAACAGGAAGGTGGCTGGAGAAGGAAGCATTCTCAAAGATGTTCATTTATCCCTGGACATCTTTGGTCATGCTTTCTGCATGCATAGTCTTTACTTTGGCTTTTAAGGAGTTTTTAACAATTTCCAAGATATATATATAGAGAGAGAGATATATAGAGATATATAGATATATTTAAATATGAATTTCAATCCTACAACAATTCTGGAAATGGCCACAAACTATGATTTCAGATGATTAGTTTGAAAATTAGGAGAAAGGAATAACTATCAGGGTACAGTATTACTGGAATAGGCTTTCTAGGGAGTTGAAATTTCTGTTCTTGGAAACTCTCTCTGCCTGCTAAGACAAACCTGTGACTGACCACTCTGGTGTTGGCATAGTCCTACTTGAAAACGCAGCCTGCACTAGGTGATACCTGGAAGTTCCTTGTAATCTGTGTTTCTATGGTTCCATGCCCAACATTCTTCATTTTAGATGTATATATATATATATTACATAAAATAGGACATATTCAAGGTTTGTAACTGACGTAGTTTTTCTATTTTAACAGAACTGAAACACTTAACTTGATAATAAAGTGTTGGGTTTAAAATAATTTCAATAATAATCATAGTTATTAAAAAGTAGAGTTGGAAGAAACCGTCTCTTGTAACCATTCACCTATGATTTACGTATTCACTACACTACAGATGCTGTATACCTACAACACTCATGAACTATGTTTTTCCTAACTTTATCTCCTATAATTTCTCTTAAATCTCAAGCTCTGCTTTAAAATGAAAAGAGCTTTTTTTTATGTGTTCTCTTTGCAGGAGAGGGAATAAGATGTCTAATGAAGGGTTTAAGCCAATGATAGGACCATGTACAAGAAACTCCTTCAGCGTCATTTTAAAAAAAGAAAAAAATCTCCTTGATTTGATATTCCCCAAATTCATAGGGAGTTTTTATGCAGATTTCAATAGATAATGGATGTGGTTATGAATGTCTTGAGTATATGCTCAGCTAAAGTTACCCTAAGGCTTAGTATTAAATTGTCCTGGTTTAGGGGAAATTTGCAAGGAAACCAAGGACACAGATATATGTTGGGTTGAGAAACTGAAAGTACTTTTTAAATAATTACTTTATAAAACTACAGTAATTATACCATACAGATAGGAAGATTTTAATAGCTCCACAGAATGCTAACGATGAACTATATAGTGGTTAGGCAAAAGGGAAAAAGAAAGTTTTTGAAAATAAAACGCATCTTAAGAATTTGATATTGGGACTTTATCCTTTAAAGAATCCACGTTTAAGGATTTGTGACCATGAGAGGTACTACTGATGACTTTGGCTGCATTTTTAATAAAGATAAATCTGTATATGGTAGTGTAATCAAAGCAGAGGGATACAGCATATTGATCTTACTTTGGGAAAGCTAATGGAGACAAGTAAAGCCAAGACTGAAAATGTCCAAGGGAGTACTGGGGTAACTCTGTATCATATTAATAAGAAAACCCATCCACACCTTGGGTACACCAGGGAAGTGTTCCTACACATTGAGTGAAATCTCTTGGGAGGGTAATAAATCCTACACAACAAATTATATACTAACAGGTTCTTAGGGGAATTGAAATAAATCCTCAGCACCGCTTAGTGCGTAATCTCCAGATCAGATTCCCATTCTTCTTTAGAGGAAAATAATATATTGCTTCTTATACTCTCTGCCAGCCAAATGCTATATATCAAAGTTATGAATGTAGTTGAAATATTGATCCTGAGCCAAAGTGAAACTAAGGGAAAGTTTAATATGTTCCCTATATTAGAAAAAAACAAGTAAAAAGAAATACTAAAAATGTAATTTCTGGTCAAAGGAAATTTAGATAAAAATGGAAATTAAAATAGGAAACAGAATACATCCCCTGACACTTGTTTTTGTTCCTGCAAGCTGAAGAATTGAAAGCTAAGAATTTTATTGTTTTATATAAACAGCAGTAACAAGAACTAAAGCACAGAGAAAAGATTGTTGCAGGGATAAAAAAAATAGTGTTGTACACAAATGTGTTTAATAAAGAATTTCTTGAAAAATTAGACAGAAAAATCTCATTAAATGGCTGGCATAAACTGGCATAAACAGGCAAAAAACCCCAATCAAACAAACAAACAAATAAAACCCCAACACAACAAAAGTAGAGAGCAGGGCAGTGTTAACCCCTGAAGACAAGCTCAGAAAGAGACCAGGTATATGCAAAAAGATTTTTTGGCTGCAAAAAGGTTGTCAACTCATCCAGAGGGAAAGGTTTCCCTGTCAGAGGTATTGCAGCAGTTATCCAACAAAATCTAGATCTTCTAGCTCACTCTGCCATGCTGTTTCTGGCTGGCATAGACTTAATTTTGTTCAGAGCGACTGGTTTGGGGCTACACTCTGGGTTTGTGAGGAAGGGGACTGATAGCACGGGGATGTTTTGATTATTGCTGAGCAGGGCTGACACAGAGTCAAGGCCTTTTCTGCCTCCCAGCCCACCCTGCCAGTGAGGGCACTGAGGGGCACAGGAGGCTGGCAGGGGAAACAGTGGGACAGCTGTCCCCAAGTGACTCAAGAGTGTTCTACACCACAGGACACCATGCCCAGCAGTAACAGCCGAGGGAGGAAGAAAGAAGGAGGGAACATTCAGAGGGTTGGGGTTTGCCCTCCCCTGTCCCCATTATGTGTGACATCCCTGCTGTCCTGGGGATGACTGAATCCCTGTCTGTCCCTGGGAAATGGTGAATGAATTCCTTGCTTTGCTTTGCTTCTGTACATGGCTTTTGCTTTACCTGCTGCACTGTCTTTATCCCTACCCATGAGTTTTCTCACTCTTACTCTCCCAGGTCCCTCCCCATCACATTGAGAGGATTTCCAGACAAGACGTCGCTATTTGGCTCTTTTGGCATACTGGCTCAGAGATTCAGGTCAGGCTCTTGCCAGTGTTGTTCCCTGGATAAGGATAACAGAGGCAAACATGATGATAAATTATGCTCATGCTTTCCCTGCAGGTTTGCCCTTAATTTATTTCAAGTTTTTTCTTATTTCCCTGCATGGCCTGCAAGTTTCTGTAGAAGGAGTGCTCTTGTCCTCTTTAGTGCTAACCCTGAACTAATGGGGTAGAGCAGAAGCATTATAACCCTTACTGTGTTACACACAAGGCATTTTCTGAGGGACAATTAAGACTATTCTTAGATTTCAGGACGGAATAAAAAGTCTTAGAACTACTGAAAATCAGTTAATAATATCCAGAAGGAAAAAAAATTTGTTTTGCCAGAAGATTAAATACTATGGGATAAAAATTCATGTTTTAAAGTTAAGCATCAACAGCTTTGAAAAGCAAACAGCAACTTCTCCATCCCCTGGAAAAAACAGTGTCAGCTGGTCTCCTCTGTGGGGTTAACTGGAAACAGAGAGTTATTGCAGCAACAGAGATGGTGCTTGGCAAAGGAGGAGCATCCTTCACCCACTGCTGCACAGTTTCTCACTTTAGAGAAAAGAGCTGATCTGTTCCCATGCAAAGACTTATGCTGGAAATAAAGGACTTGCCTACAGCAGAAGAGAGTTAAGAAATGGATTTCAAAGGGAATAAATAAGATTCAGCATGAGAGAGGAAACCCTCTGTGGTGTCTCTTAGCACTTTGCTTACTACCAAGAAAGGAAGTTTCTAAAGATGCTGAAGGGTAAAACAAAAGTAGGATAATCCCCTAATTGAACTATAGAATGAGGGAGGGAGGGAGGGAGGGAGGAAGGAAGGAAGGAATCCTTCAGGAAACTGAGAAAAAAAATACTGCTCAAACGGTGCGTACTTTAGGTTTTCCAGATGGGAAGTGAGCAGAGCCACACAATTTGCAGAATTCTAAGCATGAACTTTGGGCTTTGGGTTTTCTGGCTAACACAAGCAGAATCTACAGAGCAAAGAGGGGCAGAAATTACCCCCAGACTGTGGGAGTTTTGGTATCACCTGTCTAATTCTTCTATGCTCTTCAGGAAGACCATCTAGGTTCTTGCATGGGGAGAAGGAAATTGTTGTGGAAATATTAGGAGGCTAAATATTGCAACATTTCTTGTCAATTAAGAATTTGCTAAGAAAATACAGTAACAGCAATGAAAGGATTGTTAGGTGGTAGAACATCCATTTCTAAATTGGGAAAATAGAAATAATTTTCATACCAGTACCCTTTAGAGGGCCAGAGGTTTCAGATAGAAGAAAATTTTCTAATTTCAGTGTTTAATAGAAAGACTAAACCTTGATAATGGTACAGGCTGCCATTAGGTCATTTCAGTCCAGCTAACATGATTCCAAGTTTTAAGTTAACTAAAAGCTGCCAGGGCTACTGATGGTGCCCAGGTGTTTACTCAGCAAGCCAAGGCCCGCTGTCTCAGCTGTTACACATTACCTTAGCTTCACTAGACCCAAAAATGGCAATGAGGGACTCTGGTAGAGACAAGCCTGGCTTTCTGCAGTGGTGGGGACACAGTTGTTCTTGACAGTGGCTTACAGAAGCCCAGTTGAAGATTAATTACTCTTGTCTGCAGCTACTGTTTCCAGTGGGCAGGAAGAGAGTGACAGGTTAATCTCTTTAAGTCCCTTCCTCAGCCATCATAATTCTACTGACCTTTGGCAGACCAACAATAAAAATAATTCATAAATGCTTTTCATTTGGTTAGTTTACTTGAACCTCTGGGTAGCTCTGTGTACTGTAATTTCTCTACTGTATTCATTCCCTACCGTCTAGCTTTTTCAAAAGTTTATTGATATCAACCTTCAAACCAGCCTTATAGACAATTATTGCAGGATTACTTCAGCTGAGAGGACTCAAAGTACTCCTCTGTGGGCCTTAACTCCAAAGACATCAAGTTCTCACAGATTAATACATTTTCAAAAACCAAACTACCCTTTTTTTACTTCTCTCCTTAGATGATCCTAACATATAAATAAGAATAATTTTCACTAGTTTTATTTTCATCTGGGTAAAGGTTAAGATTTAGAATCATTTGATTACTGAAAATATACAGTCATAAGCCACATCTGTATTTATTATGAAGTTTTATGTTATTCTTTAAAATGTCCTAGCGTAATTCCAGGGCTTTTAGATCAAGGAATTCGGAGGTGGGAAAGAAGGCTGTTGGATTTTAGCAGAGTGAATGTGTATATGAGAGGCCATCATGCACATTTGTGCTGTGTGTTATTTACACCAGTAGGTAAGAAAATTGTGCTGCTGTTTACCTGCAATTCATCTATCCTCCTCCTGTCTCTTTAATTTCTGTTCCTTAGAGTCACCAATGAATCATGTTCACAACTCCTTCAGTGTCTAACCCAGCCATTTTCCCTAATGAGAGAGAAATGACAGATGATCTGAATGCACATTAACCCTTCATTACAGTTTAACTCTGGCCAGCATCTCCCAGACCTTTAGCTGGGGTCATGGGATGGGGGAGAGAACCAGGATAAATGTGAGAGAACTTGGTGAAGATGGTTTAGCAGGTAAACCAAAAGCTGTACACACAAACAAAGCAAACCAAGGAATTCATTCATCACTTCAGCCAGGAAAACAGGGCTCCATCACACATGATGGTGACAAATGCCATAATTCCAAACATCCTGCTCTTCCTCCTTCTCCCCAGAGCTGTTATTGATGAGCAGGATGCAGTTGGGGTGGGATATCCTCTGGCCAGGTGGGGTCAGCTGTCCTGGCTGTGTCCCCTCTCAAAGCCTTGTGCACCCCCAGCCTCCTGGGAGAGGTGTGGGGTGGGAAGCAGAGAAGGACTTGACTCTGTGTAAGCCCTGTTAAACACACCTGTGTTATCAGCACTGTTTTTCCCACAAATATTGAACACAGACCCAAATCAGTACAGTGAATAAAATCAATTATATCCTGAACAAATCTTACATCCTTCCAAAGAGGTCCCTGATGCACCAGAGTCCAGCTGTTTGGCCAGGTGGGGTCAGCTAGTGAATATTTTATACTTTTTAACAAATGGGGCTCCATCAAGACTTACAAAAGACCTTAAAAAAAAAGATCCTGGAGATGTAATCTTTACCATCAGAATTATGTGAGACTAACAAAAAATGCTAAAATAATTGCCTTGCCAGTGTTTGCATTGCTGTTGTGACTTATTCACTTCAGAACAGAGCTGAAAATGAGTCTCTTAAGATTTCTAATCGGAAAAATAATGCTGGTGAGACTTAATACATTCGTCAACAATTTGTTATGGTCTGCCCTCTAATGGCTGCAAGCCTGAAATGGGCAGTAGGTAGTGAAGTGGTGACTGTAACCTGCTGAAGTTGTAGGACTAAAGTTGTGGAAGTACTTTTTGGGCTTCCCAGTTCAGGTACGACTGCAGCAGTCGTGGCAGAACTGGGCTTCAGAAAGAGAAGAAATGCTAAATTAGGAGCAGATGACTGTCAGCCTAAAGGTATTGGCCATGGCAGTTCAAAGCAGTGTATCTTTGTTAAGTAAAACACTTGCATAAGATCTGTTCCATAATATCCTTGTTCCCTGTGCAGAATTTTCTGCCTTTTTGCAAACGGCATGTTCTTTGATCCAGTCCTAGATTTCAATAGTCTAGTTGAATCAGTGAAAACCTTTTTAAGGTCTCTGGGTGCCTCTGACTGCGGTTTGAAGGACCTCTTGTCAGATACAAAGTCCTGAGTTCTGAAAGGAACTGAAAGAGCCTCAGGCTGCCCGGAAACTGGAATGTGTGTGTAAAAAGCTGTTGAATCATCACCTTTCACCCCTCTCGACTCATCCCCTGAAGAAAGGAATGTTTAACCACAGAAAAGATCTAACCTAATGCTTGGTCCTTTTTGATGTGTCTTATAAACCCTAGAGAGAATGCTAAAACAAAAGCATATGCTGTCCTAGTCAGAGAGAAGCCTATGAAAAATATCTATTGTCATGTGCTAACTGCTTTAAATTATTCTTCCATCATTTAAGAAAGAAAAGGTAGAAAATATTAATGAAGATGAGTATCAGTGAACTGATACACTCCCTGTAGGTGGTCTTATCAGAAAAACAATGAATTTGCATAGGAGCTATGTGATAAATATGGGCTATGCCTTTTCCTCTGGCTTACTTAGGCTGAAATTGTGTATTTTTGGCTATGAAAATTACATGCTTTTGGATTTTTAATGCATACTTGTTTGTCTGAAAATGACAAACACATGGTTAAAACTCATCTCCACGTGCATGTTTGCAAAGAGGATCTAGACATTTGCTGCTACCTCTGAATCCTTTTATTCTCAGTCACTCTTTTAACTGAAAATCACTTAAAAATCTTGGTGTTCATGTAGGAGGCAGACAGTCATGTAATATAGTAACACTTTCACAGCTACAGGCTCTATTATGCATTGGCAATAGGAAGACACAAACTTTTACAGTCTTCTCTCCTTTACACAAAAAAAATGTAGTGCTGGAATACTTATGGCATTAGACAGGTCTAAACTGGATTGTATGTCCCTGAAAATTATTTTTTTCTCTGTTCATCATCTATAAAAGAGAGGTAAAATAAAATGTATATTGACCTAATACATTTTGTGTATAAATATAAATTAATATTAATTGTGATATTACTATGCAAACCAGCATCACAGAAATTTTATAGCCAAAATGGACTGCAGTGATTATAGTCTGATCTTGACAGAGGTTATTGGACTTTTATTTTTATTATTTAATCCCTCCTTTCAGTTCTGTGATTCTATTTGAACTGGAGAAAACACTTTAGATAAATATTCAGATTTTATTTTGAAGCCCTCAATAAGGCTTTCTCACCATCCATGATGATTTGCTTCCACCAATAGCTAATTAATCTGTTGCACAGTTTGTAGTATATTTCTTGCATTAGTTCAAAGTACTTACAAACTGGGCTTTTTTAACCCTTGAAATTCTCTGTCGTTTTCTGAACAAAAAGGACAACTTCAGGAATGTGCCATAAGGGGTGTTTTCTGTTCCTCTGGCCATTCTCAAGGCTCTTTTGTGCATCATCAGAAGAACACAAAGACAGTTCTCTACTCCTGCTCTGGGTTCCTTTACTAAGGACCACAACTCTGCCACTGTTTCAGACCAGGAATTTACATTAGATTTGCTAAATCCCCCATTCCCTAAGTCCTTTCTCAGAATCACAGATTTTCATGAAGGGGTAATCCATACAGAGATTATGAACTCCATTTACTGCTTTAATACAACATTATATTTGCATATAATGAAATAAATGTGGTTTGTTTGTGCTCTCTAAAGTAAATAAAGAACATCTCCTTTATTTGCCATTTAACCTATTTTTGTGCCAGTTACAGTTGCTTCTGATGATAACTTTATGGGGTTTTACACGTTAGAGTTTAAAAAATATATGCTTGATGACAAAAAGAAGTAGGTCTAGGAGTCTAAATCAATTAAACTACAAATTGCAAAACCACACCATCCTGATAACTCTCTGTTGAGTGACTGATTAATCCATGTGATTTACAAATAGCCTGTGTTGATTTAATACTGTCCAGGTTTCTTTGCACAGCACACTATCCAAAGCCATGTGGAAGCCTGACAGTACCCTATCAACCAAGCTTGGAACTTTCCAAAAGTTTATTTTTAACGAGATCTGCTTTCCATAGACAGGAGTTGATTGGCTCCAGTTGCACTGAGGTACTGCAAAGATGACTGCAAAGTGTTATTAGAAGATTCTCTGTTCAAGATTGTGGTTGATGGCAGCAGTGGTGGCATTTCACTACTAATATACATAACCACTATCAATATCTAATTTTATAACTGTGAAAATGTGGTTTCTGTTCATGACCTTACATGAAACTATGAAATTTACTTTTTTCATACCAGCATAGATGTAGTATAAAGCTGGAAATTGACAGTGAATAAAATATAAGCACAGTCAAAATTTAGTAGTTTTAATGTAAACTAAGCATCTGAAACACTTGCATCCACAGTGCAAGGCCTGACATGGTGAGACAAGCCCTCTGCAAAACTGCTGTCACTCTGTTCCCAATTTCAAACTGAAATGCTGAACCAGATTTCCAGATGCTGAAACTTGGTGCAACTCCACTAAAGCCATCCAATTTAAGACAAAAGTGCTAACTCAAACACAATAAAGAACTTCTGCTTGTAATGCAGACTTTATGATGGTCATAAACAGACCTGAGAATATGGAGTTGGGAAAGAACAGCAACCTTCCCAATGCAGAAAAGTAAATATTGTCCTCATGTTCTTTAGTCAAAGATACAGAAGAATATAGGATAAATAAAAATTAAGATGAATTCTTGTTTTAGATAAAGTAGAATAGTTCTTAAGTATTCTAAGTTCTTCTTAATTAGGAAGGAAAACCTGTTAAAAATAGATGTTAGATGTAGACAAGCAGACAGACAAAGTTTTTAAAAATTTTTATTAAAGGAGAGCATCAATAAATTCCAAATAAAATAACATGTTTTTCAAATAATTAAAACTTTCCTTTTCCTTGGTGTAACAAGAGTTCCTGATCCTCAGCATGAACACTGAACTGCAGAGACTTGTCCTTGCTTTTTTGTTTGCTTTTGGCCCTTGGTGATCGATCTTAATAAGAGAGTTTGAGTGTATTGCTCCCTTTGCACCTTTTCTTTCCTTCTCCACACCTACTTCATGATCTGCTAGTGAGGGTATTCTTTTATAAATTGGTAAACAGAAGTCTGATCCATCTCACTATGAAAAGAAAATTGAGCTGAAGTCTAAAATAGCCCAGGCAAGTACAAAAGCTATTAAGCCAAAGACAGGCAGCAAAAACTTCTCCAGCAAACTTTTTCCTTCTTTTTGTAAAACAGGATGAGCTCAAACTTGGCAGGCTTCCTGGCATGGATCAGGAGTGATAGGAATGAAAAGATGTACCAAATATGCAGTCTTGAACTAAATATCTCTTCTTTAAAGGAGACTGAAGCTTGACACACATTTTCCATGGATAACTTTAAGAAACCTTTGCTCACGATCTAAGTTTTCCAGCTTGTTTTCGATTGTACTTATCCCTTTCCTCTGCCTCTGAAGGGATGGGTAATTATCTCAGATGTTCTGAGTCAACTTGCCAGGGCTGAATTTTGGGGGTTGAGATTACTAAATTTTAGGGTACTAAACCACAGATTGTGGTGATTATGTTTCAGGCTGAAATAACTTCTGCATCTGATCTTTAGGTGTTAAAACCATTTGAACTCATATTTATGAACTAACTCTCTGAGTTTAAAGAGTTTCCTAAAAACCCCCCCAGATTTATGAATAAATTTACTTCATAACTTGTTGTCTTCTAAAGTACTTTTTCCGTGATAGAGTTCAAAGTTTTTAGAGCAGCAAAATGAGCAATATTCTCCCATTGCATGAGATCTGGCTCACTGGCCCTGCAACTAGCAGGCCTGATGGAATCAACTTCTGCCACATGCTGTTGCTTTATCAATACAGGATAAAAGAAAAAATTTCTACAGAGCCTCAGATGTTCTTAAATTATTTGTTTTACAGTCAATGTCAAAATAATTACTTTCTTAAAAGTCTTTAGTGACATCATTCATGTACGGAGAAAGTGATTACAGTTGAGAGTCCTTTGGAAAAATATCAAGGAGCATTTCTTCCAGTATAATGCATTGCCTAATATGTCAGCTACTCAAATTTCATTAAAGCTGGTTCTGTCTCCTGCAGAGGTTTATACAGAACTGTGGCATGGCCAATGGTTACAAGAAAAGCAGCTGACAAAACTATTTAACTACAATACACTGTGCAGCTACTGGAACTGCCATTAAATGTTCACAATATTTCTTTGTCAACCCCATAGCTTTTTTTTTTTTTTTTTTTTTCTGTGACTTCTTTCCTGGCTGATGAACTTACTGAATTGCAGAACTTTCATATTTGCTCTCATATTTAAAATGACCAGTCTGAATTTTTTGAGTGTATATATTCTATGGTTCAGAGGAAGTTCTGGAGTGTTGAATTTTTTTGTATTGCTGCAAAAGCAACAGTATACACATTCATGTGTATACATTATGTAGGGGCAAATAATAAAAAACTATCTTTTTAAATTTTTTTTTTTTAAATCTCTTCTTCTTTCTAGTTGAATCATAGGCCCTTTAAAAAGCAATAGTAATATTTCAACACAGTTAACTTTGGGCTACTCATAAAAACCATACAAAATTTACATTTGGAAAAATGATAATGAAAATAACTAGAAAATAATTTTAAAATAAACAAAAAAAATTCCATCTCCTTCTTTTATTAATGAGAAGAAAAACGTGTGTACTCTCACCTTTCATGTAAGTGCAGCCTTCCTGCATTTTATCTAGTGACTCTTAGGAGATCCTTGTAAGCCTGCATGAATCTGGACTTCCCTGTGGAGGATATTTTCCCTGGAAACTTGAGAAGAATATCAAAGAACAGTGTGCAAAAATTAAAATTTCTAAGAGACGTACATTATTCAACAAGTCCTCATATTCATGCAAGGGATTTTTTGCTGAAAATAGAGGACAAGAACGGAGCTGAATGGGGACTTGTGGACCTCTCTATGAACCACATAGCCCCAAAGCTTAATAAAGCATTGGTCCTCCTGGGAATGTTTGATAAGTCTTTCAAGGATGGATCTCCAAATTGTACAGTGTCACTATTCATGTGAAACTGTTGCTACTTTTACCTCAAAGTAGAAGGGACACATTACAGAACATCCTTTTTCAGAAAATGAGAGGGAATTCAATAGACAATTCTGGACAAGAAGTGGATTATTATTTATTTTCTTCACATTCTTTAGAGTTTTTTTCAAGGTGTCCTGGTTCTGTCCAGGACAGGGTCAGTTTTTGCAGTATCCAGGATCCAGGGTTATTCCACACCACCTCCTGCCATACGCAGGGATGGGATAAGGGGTCATTTCCAGGCAGGCAGTGGGAAGGGAGCAGTCAGGGCTGTGTCCCACGTGGTGGGTGTGAATGGTTTGCCTCTCCTGTACACTCTGTTATCAATATTGCTGCTGTTCCTGTTTCTTTCTTATCTCATGGCTGTTCCCAGGAAATTGTTCTTATCTCAACCTGCGCCTTTCTGCGTCCAGTTCTCCTCCCCAGCCTCCCACAGGGGAAAGGGGAAGTGAGTGCCTGGTTTGGAGTATTTCAGTGGGAATACTAAATTGGCTAATACCATTCCTAAGCCACGACATATTTCTTACTAAGAAGGATTTTTAAATAGCTATAGATTACATGGGAATTTGGGAACTTTTGCTGAAGTGTTTAACTCTCCAATGATTGTGGACTGGACTTTAAACTGCCCAGGCACTTGTTGAGAGGCACTAAATAAACTGCAGAGAGCTTGTCTGTCAACCATATTAATATCCAAGGCCATGGACATTAGATTGAGATTGACTTTAACACATGCATGGTCCGTGTTTAGAAAAATAACTTTTTAATCCCTTGGGATTTTTATATGAGATTGTACATGAATTTTACTGGAAAGCACAAAGATTTTTAAATGAAAACATAATTTCTGTGTATTTCTGTGTATTACAGATGCATCCAAGGCCTCTTCCTTTGCCACTGTAAAACACAATTTTGGTTTCATCACAAGATTTTAGACCTTTAGTCTGGAACAGACTGAAAGCAAACAGAAACCAAATTTCCCTTTCATGATTTAATGCGATTATTTCTTCAAATTTTTGTTTTCACAATTCAGGGCATTTTAATATGATAATATATGGCAATGTTGAAGACAAGACTCCAAATCTAATTAATTAATAAGTATATAACATAGACATATTGCAATACACAATCCATAAAAGCCTGAAGTAGAGCAAAAGGCAGAATATTGTCTATTTTATTCTCAAGAAGATTACAAATTAATTTTTGCATAAATAAAGACCTAAGGATGTGAGAAATACTTTACAAAATAAATTAATTGATTTTTTTTTCCAAACACTAAAAGTTTGATGTACTTCCAGTTCTCTTTAACCTGTGGTGGGTTTGTCTCTCACTGTTGGTTATTGCTTTTACATTGATTTACAATTGGCCCCTGAGAATTCTTTGACTTGGCTTCATTAGCTGCACTTCAGTAATTAACTATCTTGAACTCTAGATATTGTTGCCACAAAGTACTGGTGTAAAAACCCATGCATCAGCTCCTGAAGAAGATCAACTTGAAGTAAACAATTTGGTGGCTTGGTTGTTTCAACAGTCACACAGAACAAGATTTTATCATTCAGCGACTCCTCTCCCACTTTGGAATATTCCCAAGGTCTATTATAAGGCTGCTCCACCTCACGTTTCCATCAATAAACTGCACTGAATATAGCAGACAACCAGGCTTAAAAGGGAGCCTCAGAGGATATCACTACTCACTACCAGCATCAGGAACACTATTTTTGGACTGTCAGTCACAATGACAAATCATATCTCCCCAGTCTCTCTACTGCATTTTTTATATCACTTCTTTTTCCATGTAATTCATAAATCCTTACTTTCTGGTAAGTCTTTTATGTGACACTTTATCAAGTGCCATTTTATGAGTCTGATAATATAACACATATCTTTGACTCCCTTCTATTGTGTATTTCTGTGACAGGAAAAGATTATTTTACTTATTTATTTATTTATTTTCAAAAAATAAGCTAAACAGTCTGGGAAACAATTGGAAAAGAGGAAGGAGAAGGAAAAGAAATTTCTCCTAAAGCAAATCCTGAAAGGAGATTTTAGTTTGAAAATACAAATGTCTAACTGAGAAAAATGTGGAGGAGGAGAGACAGACAGCTTTAAAAAAATCAAAAAGGCTATAGAGAGTACCTAGAAGGAAAAAAAGAAACCACTAATTGATAAGAAATCACTAACTGAAACAATCTGAGAAAGCTTCTGTCTTGCTAATACTGTGCTAATTTAAGATATTTCTACTATTTCATCTGATCTCTTTCCTCTGTAGAAGGAAAGGTTAGCAATAAAAAAGTTTTAAGATCATTCCATTTCATCATAACAAACAGGGTTGCTTGAAAGAGGAAGGCAATTAAACAGACATGCTTGTTTATATTAATACAACTGTCCTCCTTGTCAAATAATCTTAGTTAAGGCAGCCAAATGATTTCACAGCTGAATATTGGCCCTTTGAAAAAGAATGGAGACAGCCTGATTCCTAATATTAATGCATCCAACAATCAATACCTTTGGCTGAAGCCAGGCAAATTGCCAGCAGGCACTGCACACATTGCTCTGCCCTCTCCCAGGAATGTCTCCAGGCTGTGATGTGCCAGGTTTCCCGGTGGTGACCTCTGGATGCTGCTGACCTGCCCTGTGGGCACACAGACACCCATCCCCAGGCTGGCTCAGGACAAGCTGCCCTGGCTTTAGGGACCAGCAGGCTCGGGGTGGCTGCAAAGGCACCCGGGAGGAGTTTGCTGCTGCTGCTGTGCAGAGCTGCACCGNGATGCCATGCTGCTGCTGCTGCTGCTCTGCAGAGCTGCACCAAGGCGAGGGAAGGAAAAGCTGAGAGGCAGGCAAGAAATGCAAGTGCAGATGAAGTAATGGAAGCTGCCACTGAAACTGAATGTTCACTTTTCCTGTGCTGTTGAACTCACACCATAACAGAGACAAGGCACTCCATCTCCCACCTTTAGGGAAGGAGAGGCTGTGGCAGGGAGCAGGATTCCACATTCTCATCACCCATTCTGGGCCCTGAGTCCCAGCATCCTAAAGTACCTGACCTTTAGGTCCTTCCCTGTGCCTGCCTGGCTTAATTCTAATTCCAGCCAGCAGCTAAGCAGCACACAGCTGCTGGCTCACATGCTGCTCTGTGGGATGGGGAGGAGAATCAGACAAGGAAAAAAACCCTCATGGGTTGAGATAAGAACAGTTTAACAATTGAAATCAAATAGAATATAATAATACTAATTATACTAAGATATAATAATACTAATAGTGGTGGTGATAATAATAATAATTGCAATTTAAAAAATAAACCCAAATTAAAAAAACAAGTACTGCACAACACAATTCCTCCCCACCTGCTGATTGATGCCCAGCCTGTCCTGAGCAGTGCTTGGTGGCTCACAGCCAACTCTCCCCAGTTCATATTCTGAGCTTGGTGTTTTGAGGTATGGAATATTCCTTTGGCGGGTTCAGGCCAGCTGTTCTGGCTGCACTTCCTCCAGGATTTTTGTGCACCTCCTCACTGGCAGGGCCTGGGAAACTGGAAAGTTCTTGATTTAGAGTAAGCCCTTCTTAGCAGCAACTAAACCATCACTGTGTTATCAACATTATCCTCATGCTGAACACAAAACACAGCACTGTGCCATCCACTGGAAAGATTAACTCTGTCCCAGCTGAAAGCAGGACACTGGCCCAAGGCAGAGGTGGAACTTGGTCTCTAGAAAAAAGAACCTGTCCTGGAGCTGTCAACACAAATAGACTTTGAATAAAAAACAGGAGAGGCTCTCTGGCCCCTTGTCTGTGCAACACTGTACTTGGCAATGTTAAGATAAATTAAAAACCCTTTCATATGCAAATAAAACAAGTTTTATTTTTTATTCTAGCAGAATTTCATCACGTTTAAAACTAACTTGATCAATACTTTGTAAGGTAATTAGTTAATAATTAATTTATCTTTAAATGACAGATAAAGAAGAATCACAAGGTTATTTCTAGAGTGAAAATAAATATTGTTTTAATCAAATTGCTGAATTGTTGGGTTCCAATATTTTTTATTAAAATATCTTTATATTATTTTGAGGTGGAACCTTAATATTTAATTCAATCACAAGATCAATGTGAAAGGATAGAAACTGGTTTTTAATACTGAGTTTTAATAATCTGATATTAGCTAGTGGAGCACAACTATGAAGACAGGTCAAGGAGATAAAGAAAGGAGGAGAGAAAAAAGTAGCACAAAACACATAAAGGGAGAAAGGGAAGAGTGGTTCATCTAGATTTACTTATTGAGCTCTGCCTATATTTGCTCATATACAGAAAATAATTTATAAGAAAATGTTTTCCTCTGTTCTACAAAGAAAAGGCTCAATACTAAATGGATTTAGATAAAGTGCCAGACATAAACAGTATATAAAATACTCAGTACTTACATAAGGAAAGAAAAAAGCTTTAAACATGCAAGAACTACAGGAAAGCCAATTTGAAGTCTCTGTTAAATTTCAATTTTTTCTAGATGAACCTACTACAGTCACCTTTCTCTTAGAGTACTATACTAACAATGACAAATTATTTCAATGGAATAACAGCTGCAATATGGTGTTTTGAAGAGTGAGTCAATGCAGAACTAGTGGGTCTGTGTAGCTTGCAACCAACATCAAAGAAATGCCAAAGGCATATCAGCTATAAACTCACCCTGAGAGGTCTGCCAGACTAAGATCCTGAACATGACAGAAGCCTCTAGGTGTTCTTAAGACATTTCTTTGGTAGGAAAGAATAAAAAGCCCTTTTGGTGAGTTTTGGTCTAGAAGCAGTGTTGGAAAAAAAAATTAACTTCCCTGAAAATGCCCAACTTATCCGAACTTTAAGTATTAGATTCTGGGGAGAAGGGTTTTAATTTTTGTTCTTGTTAAAACGAAAAAGACTAAAAAATAATGAAAAAGCAGGAAAAGAGAATAAGCACTTTGAAAAATATGCAAAAATAGCCAAGTGGATGTGCTTCCAGGTTTGTGCATGTTCCCTCAGTTAAGAATGATTTTACAGCCAGATGACAAAGACCCTGACAATAGGGCTTAATGACAAAGCACATGAAACCCTATGCAAGGCAGTTTGACTGGCATTTCAGCATTATTGTATGCAATGAGGGCTTTCCAATCAGCCAGAACAGTGGGATCCACCAAGGAATCATGATCAAGTAGCTATTAGGCCAAACGGTATTGTCAGAATCCCACAATTTATGCGGCTTCTTTCAGAGAACTGAGTCCTGAAACTTCTGAATATCAAAAGGGTTCAATATCGAATAGAACATGTATTTAAGGAAAATTGGCCCCCAAATTGCTATGCTATTGTCATTTGTTCTTTTCCAGTTCACTTAGAGGGTAAAGTGGAGACTATTTTTGAAATTCAATATGAAAAAAATTACAACTGAAGTTTCTTTAGAAAAAAGTTCATTTAACCAGCTGCATCTTTCTTTTGTACTCTGCTCAGATGTTAACTTGGATCATAGTTTCAATGTTTTTCATGCTTTTTTGTTGTCTGTCATTTAGGTTTTGGAAAATTTAGCACAATTTTAGGTTTGAACTGATTTGTACTCCTTTGGCCAAGCTTGAGCCCCTCCAAACTCTTCTGGAAAAGCACCACATCCACAATCACTCTGGCAAAGGTCTGCCTGGATCCCTTTCAACTCACACAAAAGCTGTGCAGCATGTTATTTAATGCCTTTTCTTTTTCTCATTGGAGTCTGCTGCAGAGCTCCAACTGACTTTGCTGGGAGCTAAAAAGAACCCCAGATGCCAAAATGATTTGACTACTGCTTTAACAAGAAGATTTTGCAGTATGCAGCCTAATCCATCTTTACACAAGCCTGCACTCTGATATTCTGCCTGTCCCCTGTTCAGCTGGACCCCTCTCACTGGCCACAGCATCCAGGGGATGCTGAAACTCAATTTCTCTCTCTGCAGCTCTGTAAGTGCTTCAAACCACAGCCAGGAATAGGCTTCTGGACTGGGGAGAGACAACAATGTCTCACATGAGGGTAAATGAGCATCTCACACAAGGATTTTTCTGGGCATTCACATTGCAGCTTTTCACAAAGTGCTGCTCGAATATTCAGCAAAAGGAACTGAACAGTTTTACAACCCAAATTGCAAATTGTGTTTTACAAGTTGGACCTTTATTTGGCGTAGGAGACTTATAAGCTGTTTGTGATGCCATCTATATTTTGCCTCATAAGTGTCTATGTATCTACAAGAATAGTAAGGGTAAAGGAGCACATTTAGGGACAGTCCAAGGCACATTCCTCATGTTTAAATAGCTTGCCTGGGAATTCACTTATCCCACCAGGAAACTGGCCTATTAAAACACAAAAGCAGTTCCCTCCTTGCATGGCTCCATTTATGTCTGTATCAATGTGGCTGCTAGAGAAGGTAAAAAGCCTGAGAGTCAAGCAAATGGAAAGGAGTGCCTCAAGATGGACCTTTTGTGCTCCCACCTGCAAGCCTGAATCATGTGGAATCTTGTAGAAGAGATGTGAGTAGGGAGTATGGAGTCAGAAGGAAGGCACCCTCACTCTTGAGAGCCCCATTGTTTCTGCATGAGCCTCCTGCAATAAAGCTGCAGTGTGAGGAAAGTCTCTTCAATTACCAGTTGACTAAAAGGAAGAAGGAAATCAGTTTCATCTTTGACTTCTTGTAACGAAAAGCTAAAAGTTGTGCATGAAAATAAGCAGCAATATTGAAAAAATTTACCAATATGAGCAGGCTATCTTTATAGATTATTTCTATCATTTATGGCACTCAGCAGATTTGAACTTCGTACCTTGAATGCTAGGACATTGTATCACTGGATTCTTGCTTCTCATACAGCCACATGTGTTAACATAATTTAACAATCACAAAAAACTGTAGTGATAGACTCTTACAGAGATTCTCAGTCTTGTTGATAAAACATTTTTAATTTCTTGAAGAGAATTAAAATTAAACTATTCCCTTCCAGACAGTTTTAACTATTAATTTAAGGAATTCTTCCCTCCACAAATACCTTATCCTTTTTGCAAAGGACTAGTTATTGTAAATTATACAGCTTTACTGTGTGGGGTTAAGATCCCTAAATGCTGTACAAATGTTCCACTACCTAAGCATGTTAATTAATAATTGTATTTTTCAAACACTATTCCTCCAAACTGAATGATTTTTAGGGTGCTCTAAGGCACATTTCTACACCTGACTTTAAAATCCATTAGATTGCTTCTGCAAGAAAAAAATCAGTGACACATTCCCCTCTTTCTACCCCATGGAATGTTCACTTTGCACTCTGGAGCTGCCAGAGTTTTCACTTTTGAAAATAAAAGACAATATAAACCAATTATTAATGAATGGAGAAAAACAGAAAGAAGATTCTTGCACATTTTTGCAAATAAAAGCCCAGAGAAGAATTTCCATTAAAAACAATTCTATGTGGAATCATCCCTTTTATTATTGGCCATTACTTATATAGATGTGTACAAAGCAGTTTGATGTTAAGTCTCCCAAAACCATCACAAAAGAGGCAAGTCTCCTTGCAGTGGTAAGCTAATGCAGTGCAGCACTGTGGTCATGAAGGTTGTGCCATCAGTTACAGAAATGTTGTCTGCAGAGGGTATTTCATCAACTGTCTTGTTTTCTTTATTAGCCTCATGCAAATATGAAATCAGAGACTGCTGATCCAGAGCTGCAAAGGCCCATCACTTACCCAAATGTGCAATAAAACCTACTTTAATTAATTTTATTGTCTGTCTCCTAGAGACAGAATGAAAGGGTTAGAAAAATGTGAGCACCTCCAGCTAAAGAGGTATTTGCATGTATACAAGGAGTAACAGAGGCTGATAACAACTGCCTGGGTGAGCTGGAACCACCACAAATGGTGCTGGGCTTGCTCCTGAGGTACTGACTGGTGGCAGAGGGGAGCAGTGGCAGCCACAGGAAATTCTCACTGGGAAAGAGCTAAAGTAGGCTGTGGATTTGGGATCCCCTCACTACATTTTAAAGTAATTATTTTTCAGTGAAGACATCATCTTCGAAATAATCTCTTCACTTTTCCTCTCCTCCAGTGCAGACAGCAGTGGGTGGTAACATTTTTGGAAACTGTTTTGGTCTATTAACGAAAAGAATGAAATGGAAATATCATAAATGAGTAAGTTAATTTTGCACAGGCTGTGCTGCTGGTCACAAGTTCTTTGTGAGAGGCACGATGTTATTGATATTCATGCAGAGACACTCAAAGGAGAGCTTGCCAAATGATGTGATTAATGAGCGTAAAACAGGTAAGTAGCCACTACTTTTGTCAGTAATCATTGGTGTAAACAGCAGGAAGAAAGGACAATGCTTATAGTGGGAAAATACCTAAAAGGGGACTCATGTAAAGAAATTAAATAATTGACTTTTTTCAATATACTTATTAGTAAATGAGTTTTGCTGGACAAAACCCTTAGCTGCAAATTCATGTGGGGTGTGATTAATATTTGCGTATACACAAAGTATCCCTGTTGCTAAGGTAAGTGGATGTTTCCCAAACTCTAGCAAATGTTCCATCACACATGTCATTTCAATACAGAAAACATATTATCAAAAGAATAATTTTGTATTTCAAAGGTAATTACAGTAAGTTTTCTTTTATTCTTGTAGATGTAATGTTGCAGTCTCCTCTTGCAACTTCCTCTAAGTCTTGATCTCCAAGCAGAAGAGCCTGATGTGTGTCTGAGGTGGCAATAGTGGCTGACATAAAACTAAAGCTAAATTATCTATCTCATACATGAACTTGAATAAATATTAACTTGATGAATAGAGGAAAAGGAGGAGCATAAATGGACAGTAACAGCAGTGTTGGTTGGAATATCATACTGTTCACCAGTCAGCAGTTTAAATGAAAGTAAGCAGCTGAAGAAACAAAAAGTGATTTGGCCTAGTGGTTTTCATAATGCCCCATGGAGAAAAAATGGGGCAATTAAATTCCCTAACTCAATAAGAATCAGTTTTGCTTGTATGAAAGAGATTTATTTACTAAAAAACAAGATGAAACAAAACAAAAACAAACAACAAAAACCCACCATGAAGCTAAAGGAGATACAGTGTTGTACTGATCTCAAGAAAACTTACCGAGGATGAGGACCTGAATCCTTTTCTGTCTCCACCTTAATAAAAGCAATGCTATTCAATATTTCTTTTTTGCCTTTCAGTGGCCTCTTCCAAAAATACTGGCTACCTGTAAATAAAAGTAGAGTTATCACAGAGCTGAAACATTAGAGAATGCGAAGACTAAACTAGGATATTCCAACAAGGGTCACAAGAAGGTCATTTTGTGCTGTGCTGTACCACAGTCTCTGCTGTTATATTGGCTCATTCTTGTTACTTTTCCTAGCACTTTCACTGAAAATACGTATGAAGCAAGGAATATGTCTGCATATGTATAAGAATTGCAGAGAATGTCATGCAGTGATTAGAAACAATCTTTTCTATCTCCAATTAGCCAGATACAACACTTGAGCATATTCTGAACAGGACTCTATCTGGCAATGTGCAAACTCTGAAATGTCTCAACAAGTCTGCAATATAGAGTCTGAGAGATGATAGAAATCTCCCACAAAATTATTTATCTGTACTGCACAGACTGAAGCAAGCTTTGTCTTTTTTATTTAGGACAGTTTAATCAGATGTCTTTGAATATGCTGGGTAGAATAAAGCAAGCCTAATAAACATGCACGGGTTGAAAATGTCTTTGTAAGAGCTCAATATTTGTTTCCCTTTCTTAATGCCTTTGAAAGAAACCATTTGAAGCTCTGTGGTGTCTGAACTTCTCCTGCACTGAAGTGCATACAGAGATGAGAAAAAAAGCCAAGCTGACTATTGTGATCATGCTTTTCTTTTTGGCTTGAGAGATAAGGCTCCACAGAAATCTGCCATGTGGTACTGAATTTAAGAAGATGAGCAAAGCAGTGGAGTGAAGCTTCAGGCTTTCAATAACACTGCTATATTTATATGATGATACAATAATAGTAAGGAAAAAGCCTCTGCCACTGTTAAAAAAGAAGAAAAGGGACTAATCCTGTACCACTGAGTACAATGGGAGTTTTGTTATTTACATATACAGAATGTACAGCACAGAGCATCCCATACTCTACCAAGTTCAGTACACTCAGATTGAAGGTTAAAAAGACATTCAGTGTCAAAGCCTCTTATGCTCACATATCAAGATTTTGAAAGATTTTATACCACTTTTTTCCTTTCTCTCTACAATATAAAAATCTAAACTAAGAAAATATAGTTAGACTTTGTTTTGTTTTGTTTTGTT
>VWYP01010930.1:401653-440426 GCA_013400435.1 Pycnonotus jocosus | reverse complement strand
ATGCCCTGGGTTCCCACACTGAGGAGGGAGCTGGGAGTGCAGGGCTCCGTGCTGCTCTGGTGCTCAGAGGTGCATCAGGCACACGGCTGAGCACGTGGCTCTTTAATCGAGGGCATAAATAACAATATTGGAGCATCTGAGGATGCAAACAGCCCAGCTGTGATCTGTGTATCCCACAGAGCCCATCCCCACCAATCCTCCACTCCCAAGACGCCTCTTTTGAAGGTGGCAGAGTCCAAAACCTTCACTTGCCAAAAAAAAAAAAAAAAAAAAAATTTTAAATNAAAAAAAAAAAAAAAGTTTGAAACTGGCAGGAACCTCTCTCCAATCCCTTCTCCACAGCTGAATTCCCATATCCTCCCGGCAAGTGCCTCATGTGCTGTGAACATTTTATTGGCTCATTCCCTGGAGCAACCTACACACGGCTCCCACCCATCCCTGCTGTGCCCTGGGGGGAAAGGAGCCTGGAAACTCAGGAAAAATCTTACAAAGCTCTCAGCCAGGCCATGACAGCAGTGTCCCGTCCAGATAAGCAGAGAAAGGTGAAATTCCATGTGAGCAGAATGGGAAAATTACAGAAAATTGCAAGGAAATCCTATATTATTATTATTAATATTATTATTATTATTATTATTATTGCTGCTATTATTATTGCTATTATTATTATTATTATTATTATTCATTTCCAGGTGACACTTTTTTTTTAAATGTTTCAGGTTTTCTCTTGCTGGACCATCCTGCCTTGCTGGATGCTGCTTGAGCAGCTTCTTCCCAGGGCTGATGCAAACCCAAATCCCCCCAGCCCATCCTTTCAGTAAATAAGGATAAGGAATTCAGTAAAATAAAGATTTTCAGCCACACCGAGGTGATTGCAGCCAGAAAGACCAGAGGAGAGATTTAATCAGGGCAATGTGCTTTTAATTTGATTTTTTTTCCCCTCTTTGCAACAGGCCCACTGAACAGCTTGGGAAGAGGAATAATTAATACATGAGGCCTGAGAGCAGCCTGGGTAGCAACTGCAAAAATTTCATCGAAAGCCAGGTTTAATTGTGCCTGCCAGCTCCCTCCCAGCAAAGTGCTGCCACACCAAGGGCTTTGGAGGGAAAAGAGGAGCATTTGCTGAGCAGCTTTGATGTTCTGGCCTCGCTCAGGCTGCCCTGGAGGGCATTTCAGAGGATCACAGGATGGGTTGGGGTGGAAGGAACCTTCAGGATCATCTCGTTCTGCCCTCTGCCCTGGGCTGGGACACCTTCCCCTGTCCCAGGCTGCTCCAAACCCTGTCCAACCTGCTTCCAGGGATCCAGGGGCAGCCACAGCTGCTCTGGGCACCCTGTACCAGGACCTGCCACTCTCCCAGGGACGAATTTCTTGCTGATATCTGATCTAATTGATAGGATTTTTTTTTTTTTTTTCTCTGCTAGGGAGCCACAGAGAGCTCCAGCTCCTCTGCCTCAGTGTCTAAAATAAAAACTGGGATGAGATGCTGGGGAAGCATCCATGTGGCCTGAACCCAGAGCAGCACAGAGCTTTAAAGCACAAAGGAAATAACGACTCAAGGTTTTGCCACAGGCTGAGGGGAAAGAGCTGATGTTGTTCTCTTCAGTCTTTTCAAAAACTGAACAGGGTCATTTTTGAGCAATGGGGTTTTTTTGTTGATGAAAATCCAGACAGTTCTGAACTCCTTCAAAAAAAAAATACAAAATTCCCCTTTCTCCCTTTTTGCAAGCCAAAGTCGCTGGATGTGCTAAAATGAGATTCACCAACATCCATCCTCTGATCTGTATTTTATGAGGAATAAACTCACCTTCAGAACTCTCCTGGCTCTAGGCAAACCTGTGGGAAGCAAACAAGTGAGAAATTTTTGCCTTCTGATAGTTATGCCACCGTTGACATTTCATTTTATTGAAATTATGACCTGCCATGGCTACAGATTGCCCCCACCTGCCCCAAGAATCCCTTTCCAGACCGGGCTGTCAGAACCTTTAGGAAGGGATCTCCCACTGCCCTGCCCACTCTGCATTTACCCTGCAAATTCTGACAGTCTCTGGAGCATTTAAATCATGAAGAGAAGAGAAAAAGAAGAGAAAAAGAAGGGGGAGAGAAGAGGAAGAAAAGGAAAAGGAAAAGGAAAAGGAAAAGGAAAAGAAAGAAAAGAAAATAAAAAGGAAAAGGAAAAGGAAAAGAAAGAAAATAAAAGGAAAAGGAAAAGGAAAAGGAAAAGGAAAAGGAAAAGGAAAAGGAAAAGGAAAAGAAAGAAAAGAAAAGAAAATGGAAAAGGAAAAGGAAAAGGAAAAGGAAAAGGAAAAGGAAAAGGAAAAGCCAGGAGCTCCTTGTGCTGCACAGAGAATATTGTTTTTCTTCTCACTGTTTTCTTCAGGTGCCAGGGAAGGCAGTTTCGCTCCCCCTTCCATCCTTGTGTTTCATAAACTCTCTGCTGGAGCAGAAATCAGCTCCCAGGGGACATTTTAAGAGTCAATGGTCCCAAATTTCCTGGCAGGAGCCCGTTCCCAGTGACAGAGCAGCTCTGAAGGCCACAGTGCAGCGTTGCAGCTCCAGCTCAGGATGCAGCAGTGGCTGCGTGTGAGCAATGCAGCTGCAGGGCTGTGTGAACACTGGCAGGAGGCACTGCAGCAGCAGCTCTTGTCTCTGATCCCAGAGGAAAAGCAGAAGCTCCCCCCTCAAAGTCTTTAATTAACGCTGAGATAATGAGAAATCTCGGTGTGGATGCACTCCAGCAGCACAGGGCATTAACTCTCATCTCCCAGGGCCGGGTCCTGCCAGTGCTGGATGCTCCCAGCTGCACAAACCCCAGCAGCTCCTGCTCCTGGAGCATCACAAGAATTGGCACATTGGAATTCCCAATGCTGGCACCGTGCTGCCGCTGGCTCAGGCTCCAAAACTCAAACTGGGAGGGGAAGACCAGGACAGAGAGCACCAACTGTGCTGGCAACCTGGAGGCACAGCATCATCCAGGGAGGAGATAACATTCAGTGGTTTGTCTGGGGACAGGGCTCCAGATTTCTCTGTGCTCAGTAAGTGACTGTGATGGATGTTCCTGGGTGGCATCGGCTTCTCCTGACATCCTCCAGCCACTTTGGGAAGCATGCCCTGCTTCAGGTGGGCATCCAAACCCAGAGCAAGGCTGGCTGTTTGAGGATTCTTGTCTGGAGACCTGGGAAAATTATAACAGCAAAGGAAATTACAGCAGAACCAAAAAAAAACCAAAAAAAAACAAAAAAAAAAACCAAAAACCAAAACCAAAAAAAAAACCCAAAAAAACCACCCAAAACAAAACAAAAACAAAAACAAAAAACCCACCAAAACAAAAAAAAAGCAATTTTTGAGCAAGACGTTGTTACCTGCAAAACCCAGGTGGGCCCTTCCCTCCCCCAGCCCTCCCACTGCAGTGAACAATCTCCTGCTGCAGCAGTGATATCATTTTGTGCTCATTTTTCTTTTTAAAAACGTTCAGACCTTTTTAAAGGAGGAAATAGCTACTTTGCACCTTCAGGGGAAAATGGAGTTCAGCTGTTCAGGGTCACAGGGTGAGGCTTGGCAGGGACAGCAGCACAGGAGGGACATGGGCTGCCAGGTCCCCAGCCAGACTCTCTTCTCTCCCAGCCAAGTTGCTGGTGACTCAGGCATTTTTTTCCCTTTCCTTCTGTATTGATGATTGGTAGAGAGATGGGAAGACTGATTCAGTGATCAGAATTCGATTTTACTCAGATTTTCCCAAAGCTTATATGGCATTTTAGAAGGATTAATAATTTTCTACTATAACAATCAGGTTACAAATTACACAGACAACTCATACATTTTACAACATTTTTTGCTTGCACAAAGTTGATTGAATCTCCTGTTTCCCGTAGGCAGGTTTAATCCCATCTTCTGTAATCTTCAGAGTTCTGTTTGTTCCTGCCATGGTTATTCTGGTTATTAAGCCAGCTGTGTCAATTAAATCTGTCTGACTTTCTGTTTTGTGCATCCCCACACTTCTGAACCTCCAGCAGTTGTGAGCAGTGGGGCTAAGGGCAGTGTGATTCCCAAACCCAGAGCCTAATCAGGTTTCTCAGCTCCTAAATTCTCGGGTAGATTAGAAAGTCATTTTTGTTGTCATATTTAGGTTCATTAGTAGCCTGTCAGATAAATTATCTCTGATCTCACTGATGACACTTGGTTGGGCTCCAGCTCCAAGCAAACCACAACGCTGCTGGTGGCTGGCTGTGTTATTCCCAGCCTGTTGTCAGCAGGAGAAGAAAAATCATTACAAATTTTGTCACTTCCATTTGGTCCAGATTGGACAAACCGTGGTGGAAACTTTAATGTCTCATGGAAGCAGAGCCATTGACCATCAGTGGCATTTGCTGGCTTTTCCTCTCTGTGCTCTTTGGAGCCATCTCTGGGTTGTTTCTGAGCAGCAGGGGTTGGAGCTGGAGGGGCTTTGTGCTGCCAAACACGACCACCCTTCACCTGGGTGTGGGGGATCCTGTAAAAGACTGGATTTAAACTCAAAGAAAAGATATTTGAATTGGATATGGGGAAGGGAATTGTTCCCTGTGAGGGTGGGGAGGCCCTGGGACAGCTGTGGCAGGAGCTGTGGCTGCCCCTGGATCCCTGGAAGAGTCCAAGGCCAGGTTGGAGCCACCTGGGACAGTGGGAGGTGTCCCTGCCCATGGCAGGGAGTGGAACTGGATGAACTTTACAGCCCCTGCCAACCCAAACCATTCCATGATTCTCTGATTTAACCATCAATGTGTGATTGCAGGGAGACAAAATGAGAGCCAGGAATGATCAGAGCCTTCTGCCTTTTAATTTATTTGTGACCAATGAGTGGAGCTCGTGGTTACAAGCTGCTCCCATTTGAAGGAGCCTTTTGGCAGGTTTCCACCCCCTAATACCATATAGATAATTCTCTCACAATGTACCATAGAGAATGCAATTAGCCCGGAGTTTCCATAGACATGTTTTATATTATCTACTTAAAATAATCCTGTTTCCCTGCTGTAATCTAATCTAGCTGTGACTTGGTGTGCCCTAAACAAGATATGTGGTGGAAGGCAAGATGGAAACACTAAACAAGGGCAGGACAGGTGCTGTACCTTTGTTTTTTAAATGAGACACCATGGATTCAATGCTACATCTGCCTTGGGTGGCACCTTTGTGTGACAGGGAATATTTTAAAGGTGTTGCTGATCACAGAATCAGAGAAATATTAAGGTTGGAGAAGCCCTCTGTGATCATCAAGGTGCCAGCCCAGCACTAAACCATGTTCTAAAGCACCACATCCACACATTGTTTGAACACTTCCAGGGACAGCGATTCCACCAACCCCTTGTGTGTTTCTTATCTTCTTTTCTTCCTGTTAGAGCTGAGATTGATGCACAGGAGATGCAGTTTTCTCGTGTTCAGACTCATTTGTTTATCAACTCTTATCCAAAGTACAGTCTCACAAGTTGTGGAGTCTAACTAACAAGGTGGGAAATGGATGCCTCTAACTCTTTCCGAGGTTTTTCAAGCACTAATTACCCAATAATGAGATGACACCTATATTATTTATGCTTTAAACCCAATAACCAAATACCAAAGGTCTGCAATGCAGACCTTTTCACCCAATTAGAAAAAAAAAAACCACACCCAAAATGATGAAGAAGAAAGTGAAGAAGAAGGACTTAGCCAAAACCCTAAATCCTCCATATTGCTTTATAAATATTAGTACAGTCTAAAGCCCCACATTTTCAGCTTCCAGGGTTTCAACACCCCCTGAGCATCCTGTTCCAATGCCTGAGAACCCTCTCAGGTGAAGAAATTCTTCTTCTCCAAACTCTGAATGATCAAAGCACGCTGCTGGAAGGGTGTGACTGAGCCCCTCAGTCAGTGCAGCATGCAGCCCATGGCTTTGGGAAGAGGGCAGTGGAATTTGGGGCTCTGAAGGGTTATTCCTGCTTCAGAGGAGTGCAGAACCTGCCAAAATCTGTGAGAAAAGGTGGTGAACCAATGTTCATGGCCTCAACCATCACTTCTGCCTTCCCCTGGCATCCAGCTGGTGTCCAGGGCGTGCAGAGGGGTGAGCAGCATCCTCCAGCAGCTCTTGGCACTGCCAGAACAGAGCTTTCCCTTAGCTCAGCTGGCACCACGATAAACACCATCCCCAGAGCACAGGAAGGGCCCAAAGAAAAGCAAACCATCAACAGTTATTAGCATTGGAATAAGATCTGATGATATGGTCAGCAGGTTAAATAAGGATTGATGGGGTTTAGCTGGATGTGTTTGCTGTGGGAAGCACACAATCCTCACATTTCATGTGCTGGAGATCTGAGTGATCATGTGAAATGTCCTGTGCCATACCCAGGAGTTCCCAAGTGATGTGAAAAATTCCCCCCATCTGCACCACAAAAACAGGTTTGAGGGGTTTTGTTCCTTTATCATCCTCTGATGATCTGTGTGCTGCAAAATTAATTTGTATTTGGCTGAAAACCTGGATGAGCCTTCAGTATCTGTCAAAACTTCCCACTCCAACATCTGCCCTCTGCAGCCACAGGCATCCATCACTTTTTTTCCCTCCCTGTCTTCAAAGTGTCATCACGGACAGGCAGGAAGTTTGGAAATTTGGATGGTTTATGTGGAAAGAATGAAAATCCCTTGTTTACATATCAGAGCAGATTCTGCCTTGCATTTTCATGCACCCTGTGTCCCCACTGGGTTGCACATCTGGTGGGGTCTCAGCTCAAGGTGGGGTCAGTGCCACAATTCCTGTCCCCAAGGCAGGAGCTCCCTTTTGTGCCCAGGACACTGAGCTCTGTCAGTCCAAATCCTGGGAATGGGCCCTGATTCCCCCTGCCCTGAGCCACACAACCCACAAACGAGCTTTCTTTGTAGTCATGTATATTTTATAGGCAAACATTCAGCCTGCAGACTGCAAACATCCTTCAGAGCTGTTGTTAGAGCTGAAAAATCTGCTGGATGCAGGAGGGCTCGCAGGTATAACACAAGCAGTGGGTTTGCCACAGTTTAAAGCCAGATTAGTCAATATAAATGGAGGGGCTGTAACATCAGAAATGCATCATCTGCTCAAGCTTCTGAGGGCCCTGTGCAGTTGCAGGAACGTGAATCCCAGCCCTGCTCCCTGTGGGATTCCTGCCGGTGCTTAGAGATAAAAACACCTCCAAGGTGGTTCAAATACTCCATGAGCAGGGGTGGACTGGTGCTTTGAGCAGGTTTAGGTTTCAAGATGTTGGTGTTTGTGTAGAGGAGGCTGAGTACCCAGCCCTGCTGTCTCCAAAAGCCACATTTATCCCCTTCTGTCTGAGCAGGCTGGTACCTGCATTGGACCGTGATTTCCTCTTCAATCCATTCACTGCTTTGGCTTCCCGAGGCTTCAGTGTCCCAGCCAAGCACACAATTTGTTAACTGCCCTCGATTAGAAAGCTGGTTTTCCCCATTTACCCATCTCATGGAGATAAAAGAATCTATACCATAAAAATAACTCCAGTTTTCAACTCCTGCAGTTATAATATTTCCTGTCTCCTCTTTTTGCTTTTTTCTATTTTTTCTTTTTTTCTATTTTTCTTCTCTTCTCTTCTCTTTTCTTCTATTTTTTCTTTTTCTTTTTTTTTTCCTTTTTTTCTTTTTTTTTTTTCTTTTTTTTCTTTTTTTTTCTTTACAATTACTCCATCACCACTGAACTGCAGCGTCTCTAATCCGTGTCTGGATGAGGATGCAGGAAATCCAAAGCACCTTATTAATATACAGCAATTTCCAATGCATTAAAAGCAGACACGTATTATGGCAGACGCTGTTAAACAGCAGGAAAAAAAAAAATCTAATAACACGTAAAGGAAGAGAAAACCGCAGTCCGGAAAGCTTTTTACAAGTTGCAGAAGGATGATGTAAAATCCAGCGGGCAGGAGCATCTGGAGAAAAAAGTGAATGGAGCAGAGAAATGCTGAGCGCATCCCTCAATCAGCAGTTAATTACCGGGGAGGGGGTGGCTTTGTGAGAGGGTCCCGGCCCTTCTCGGTGTCCCAGGCAGCAGCGATGTCCCGAGGGCAGGCGCTAATGGCAGGATTTATCACTGCCATCACACTCCATTACCGCGGGTTAGTGTTTAATGGAGCGAGCAGAGGCTCCGCGCTGCCCCGCCTGCCGCTCCCGGCGCTCGGGATGGGCCATTTAAGGGTTAATGAATGAGGCCGGGTGTGAGAGCGCTGCTCGGCCTCGCTGCTCGGGAAATCAGAGCTGGGGCAGCCCCGGTGGCATGGGCAGAGCCCCAGAGTGGTGACAGAATCCCTGTAGGATGTGCAGAACCCCAATTGGGATGTGCAGAACCTCATGTGGGATGTACAGAACCCCAAATGGGATGTGCAGAACCCAAATGGGATGTGCAGAATCCAGGTGGGATGTGCAGAACCTCATGTGGGATGTACAGAACCCCAATTGGGATGTGCAGAACCCAGGAGGGATGTGCAGAACCCAGGTGAGACATGCAGAACCCATGTAGGATGTACAGAACCCCAAATGGGATGTGCAGAACCCAAATGGGATGTGCAGAATCCAGGTGGGATGTGCAGAACCCCAAATAGGATGTGCAGAACCCCAGGTGGGATGTGCAGAACCCAGATGGGATGTGCAAAACCCAGATGGGATGTGCAAAACCCCAAATGGGATGTGCAAAACCCAGATGGAATGTGCAGAACCCCAAATGGGATGTGTAGAACCCCAACTGTGATGTGCAGAACCCAGGTGGGATGTGCAGAACCCCAAATGGGATGTGCAGAACCCCAGATGGGATGTGCAGAACCCCATTGTGACACGTTCTGGCTCAAAGGAGGCAAAATCTGTCCCAAAAAAGAGGGAGCAGGAGCCAGACACGGCACCCACAGCCCCAAGGGACCAGCACAGAGCTCATCCTGCAGGTCTCTCTCTGCCCCAGCAGCAGGAATTGCAGGATTTATGGCTTTTGCAAGTTCTCTCTGATCAGGACAGCTTTATAAGAGTGTGTGTAAACATGAACACTCTCTGATGAGCCAATAATGGAAGGATCTCCGTGAAAAAAGGAGAAGAATGTACAAATGGTTGAGCAAGCAATGAGCAGTTCGAAAAAAGCAGAGGCAGCAGCCAAAAATCCTGCTGCATGCTGGTGTTTTGGACGCTGCTTGTCACACACAGCAACCCAGCCAGGTAATTTGCTGCCTTGAGAACTGAAACAACTTCATTTTTCTTGCTTGAAAAGTGTTCTCTTGGTGCCAACTGCTCTTGTAGTGCCTCTGTTGTGCCCTGCCTCCCGTCAGCCACGCTGCTCTGCTGTGGGGAAATGTCACTTTGAGAGATCCCACAATCCATTACTGCCCCAATTCCTCCAAATTCTCCCAGCTATAGGATGGTTCAGGGCAGAGAGAGCCTCAAATTTCCTATCCAAGTCACATAACACGTGTTAAAGAGCTTGGAGAGTTAAGCCAGCTTCAGCTGCCCTGCTTTAATTTTTTAAATGCCAGAGCTCCCCAGAAAGCATCTTTCAGAGGAGGATACCTACTTAAATCCTAAACACTCTGATAAAAAAGCTATTTAAAACATTGGGATATGCGAAAAAAGAGGCACTTGAAAGTGAATAAAACATTCAGCAAAGTAATTGTGAGCACGCATAAAACACTCACCCCGTGCACACTCCGCCAGTTTTGCGTTCTAAGCTTCAAATGATGGCCCATGAATTAATGCTGAATAGAATGTGAAGGTTGTGGAGTGAAATAAAGTACAGTAGGAAAAAAAATTTGAAAAAAAGAAAACCCACCACTCTATAAATAAACCCTGCTTGCTGTCCTGAGCTGTCCCCCAAACACACATTCTTGTTCCACCCCTGAATTGTAGTGCCTGGCATACCGTCCATCAGGGATTTAATTTCATTATTTCATCAAGGGAAGATCATAAAACCTGATTTTACAGCTACTGCAGAGAGGCTGAGAAGTGCCCAGAGAGGAGCTGGAGTAGGCTGTTATTCCTGATTGACTCGAGCCAGTTAGATTGATTCCATCATGAGGGGAATATTTATTAATGTCTTCTGTGCCACTAAATAACCAGAATGATTTAGAGTCCGTGCCTGTGATAAAAGGAAATCACTCCCACCCCTCCAGCATCCCCTGGACAGGCCTGGTGAGCCTGAGGAGTCCATAACCCTCTGCAAGTGGGGGATTTTCACTTGTAGCACATTTAGCATAAAATGTCCCTGTATTTCCTGCCCCATCTTCACCTTCAGCATCTTTTAGAGGCCACCTTGTGCAGAAAATGAACTTCTGTCCCACCTGCACCTTCAAACTTAGTGGGAAAGGTTGGGATGGCCCCAGATCTCATTTCAAAGGCATCTTCATAAAGATACTGAAATAAATGACGAAGAAAAGTCACCCCAAACCAGCTCTAGATCCTGCTGCTGTCAAACTGCTTGGGAAATGTAACTTAGGAGCCTTTATTTTAAAATAAAATCAGACATCTGATTTTTTTTCCTCTTCTTAATTTAATCCTCACGGCCATCCCTTTTGTCTCCCAGCGGTGATGGATTGTCTGTCCCTGCTGTGAAGGGCAGCTCTGCTGCTCTAAACCACAACTGCCCAACAGGTTTGAGCTGAACCCTTTTTCTTTTCACCTTTGAAAATATTAAGTCTAATACAGGGTCAGATTTTTAGGCTTCTTGTTCCCTCCTTCCCAGGTGCAAGCTGGGCTCAGAGGGGCAGAGCTCAGCGTTCTCTCTTCTTTCAGGCTCCATAACCTCTCCACCTTTCCAGTCTGGATTTCATTCCATGCCAGCCTGCCTCCTGCAGGGAATGTCTTCCTCAGGCACCCAGAGGATTTTGGCCTGCCCAGGGTCTGTCAGTGCCTCAGCATTGTCCTCTGCTCCGTGGGATGGGCAGGTTCATTTTCCTGTTCTCCTGTTCCTGCACTGATGATGAGTTTCTCTGCTGGAATGGCAGGAGAGGGTTACAAAGGCCACTGGCTGCTTTGATTTCCTTAAGGATCTCTTTAGGGTGGCACTGAGAAGGCAGCAGCACCACCCCAAGCCCTTCAGCTCCAAGCCAAGCCCAGGCACTGCCCCTCTCAGGGATTTCTCTGATGATTTGCTTGACCCATAGACAGACATTCTATCCAAAAACCCACTTTGTGTTGAGAATTGGAGGCTCAGGGCAGTGTTACCAACCCAGGTTTAATTTAGAACCCCCTGATAAGCTGGTACCACTTAAGTGACTAAGTTCCATTGCTGTCTGCCCCTGCAATTCATGTTTCAAATATTTCTATATTCCCATCAATTGCTGTAGGAATTTTTGTTTCTCTTTGTGTGCCACATGCTGGAAGCTTCCCCTCAAAGGGCAAATTCAGAACCTCATCTTGTCATGAAAAAGCCTCAAAATGGCCCCAGGTTTGAATACATTAAAAATGAAGATAAAATTCCTGTTGGCATTTGAATGTGCTGAGTTGATCCCTGAGCCACACTGTGCCCTCTGCTTGTCCTGGAACTTCTCCTTTACTCATGGAATCATGGAATGGTTTGGGTTGGAAGGGATCTTCAAGATGATCCCATTTTATCTCCTGCCATGGCAGGGACACCTTCCACTGTCCCAGGCTGCTCCAAATCCCATCCAACCTGGCCTTGGGCACTGCCAGGGATCCAGGGGCAGCCACAGCTGCTCTGGGCACCCTGTGCCAGGGCCTGCCCACCCTCCCAGGGAAGGATTTCTTCTTAAAACCCAATCTAAACCTGCCCTTTTGCATTCCCTGTGTCCTGTCCCTCCATCCCTTGTCCCCAGTCCCTCTCCAGCTCTCCTGGAGCCCCTTCAGGCCCTGCCAGGGGCTCTGAGCTCTCCCTGGAGCCTTCTCCTCTCCAGGTGAGCACCCCCAGCTCTCCCAGCCTGGCTGCAGCCCTGGAGCAGCTCTGTGGAGGTGCAGATTATGGGATGGAACACTCAGATGAACCCTGAGCTCTAAACATGGATCAGAACCCCCAAAGCAAAGTTTCTTATCTGGCTTTGGTGATTGGTAGCCCAAACTGCTTCTGCTCTGAGGGGACCAAAGCTGAACCTGAGCTGTCAAATCACTAAACCAGAGCAGGCTTTGATCCAGGTTTCCAGCCCAGCCAGCCCTGTGCATCCCAGCTCTGCTGTGGATTCACTCCCTTGGTGCAGGAGATAGATAATTTTTTTTCAGGAATGAGCAGTATTTTGGTATTAAAATGTGGCCCAGCCCTTCCCTCTAAGGGCTCTACACAAAGCAGAGGGATCTCTGAGGAGAGCTACCCAAACCAAGAGGTCAGAAGGGAAGCAGAAGAGCTCAGGTACCCAAAAGCAGCCCAGGGCATGGCTGGGATTGCCTGACAGCTGGAAAGATTAAATTGTTCAGAGAATAACAGCACAAGCTTTTTCTCATCTTTTTGTTGTTCTCCCCCATTACTATTTTAATCAGTTTGGCAGGAGAAAATGACTGCAAGGCATCTCCCACCGGTTTATTTCTCTTACTGGTGAACATGTACAAAATGACAGATGCTCCTATGGAAACTCCAGTCCTGTGGCAGGAAATGAGGCCAGGGGTTTGTCACAAGGGATGTGCTCATTACCCTGCCCGTGCTGAGGCAGCAGGAAATGCCCACCTGCCTTTGGGAGAGGATTTCTGAGGATGTGCTGATGTCTGCAAAGCACCTGGAGACCCAGCAGTGCCAGGGTGTTTGGAGCTGGGCCCTGCTCCCCGTGAGGACAGCAGCAAAACTGGGGCCCAAAGGTGCTTTTTGAGATTTCCTTCCTATTTCCTTCCCATTTCCTTCCTATTTCCTTCCTATTTCAGCAACACTCAACATTGCACTCACACACACACACACACACATATACACAGAAACCAATAAATAAGATTTAATCGGGTGTTTTTTTTCCCTGGTGCTCATACAGCTGCACTATTCTGGGAATTGCTTTATTGCAGCATTCAGGGGCAAATGAGTCTTGCCAATAATTGCTGAGTGACGAGTGTGTTGTGTTTTCTCCTCCTGGGTGTTTCCATCCCTCCCTGTCCTGTGTTTAAGCACAGGGCAGCACTTTTCTCTCGCTGCTCCTCTGCTCTGAGGAGCAGAGCTGTGACTCCTGTCTGACACTCTCGAGGGAGATGGACACCTGGGATGGATCTGGCTGCTTTTTTCTCCTTGCCAAGGTCAGGATTAATACATGGGAAAGGTAGATTTTGAGTTCAGACTTGGTTGTTTATTGTTTCTTATCTATTTACAGACTCACCAGGCATGAGCTCTAACTGGCAGCTCAGAGAAATGAGGTAAAATGGAGCCCTTCTGACTCTTTCCAAGGTTATTTAAGTGATAATTACCCAATAACGAGGTGACACCAACATTATCTATATTTCTGACCCAATAGTGACCACTTAAAGCCTGCAATGTGGACCTTTTTCACCCAATTACAGAAAATCACCCAAACCCATGAAGAAGAAGGAAGAAGAAGGTGAAGAAGAAGAAGGACTCAGACAATACCTTAACCCCTCCATTTTGCCCCATACATTACTGTGTACCAAAATCTTAAACTCTAAGTTTTTCACCCTGTGAGATCACACAATTCTATTCAAACTGCACACCCATTATCCCAGTGCTGTCACTCAATTTTGGAAGCCTGTTCCACATCCTCAGGTCAAGTGTGGTGCTGGCCTGACGGTCAGTGCATTTTAGCACAGAAAGCCTGAAATTTTCAGCCTCCAGGGTTCCAACAGACACCCAGGCTCTCTTCCCAAATAAGTTTCTGCCAGATGAAAGCATCCCATGACCTGGGGTTTGGTTGCTCTGAGGTGACCCTGGTGCCTCCCTGCCAGCCCTGGCGATGGTTAGCCCAGCAATGGGATGTTTGTGTCGTCAGGTTGGGTTTCCCAGTCCCCAGAGTTCAAGCAGCCCCTTTTCCCCCTGTATAAACACTTTCCCCAGAGCTGGCCACAGCACCCACGACAGAAACAGTGGATAGAGACACTCTCCCTCAATAAATGACACTTTTAAAATGCCCACTCAGCTGAGGCTGGGCAGCTTTCCATGGGGACCAAACCCTGTGCTGGAGCTGCTGGAAAATGCCTTTTCCAACGTCAGGGCTCAGTCTGCTGGGGAGAAAAGCTCTTTGATTCATTTGCCTGGCATTTGCAACAGAAATGCAGCACAGCCCTGCTCCTGTGGGGATTTGCTGCCAGAGATCTCAGGCTGTTTAAGGTGAGCTGGGGCTAAGCTGCCTGGAGATCAGAACCACCGAGGCAGATCAGCTCTTCTTTGGGTTGTACAAATATTCTCAGGCAGCATTTTGGGTCAGGAAAAGGGTGTGATGAGGCAGGCAGGAGCCTCCAGTCTCTCTGTCCTGCTTGGAAGGGGTCCTGTGCTGGAGATAAAACAAACCACCCCAAAACCACTGTGTTCAGTCCAAATATTTTGGCTGAATCTGTCACAGGAGTGGCTGGCACAGCTCAGCCCTCATCCCTCCTTTCCCTGCCTGCCATGACAACAGCACCAATTTGATCCCGTTGCTCTTTAGGCTCTTGACCAAATTTGTTCCCAAATTTTAGCTCTGGGAAAGATTTGGACATCCTGAGCAGGAGTGGGGGGGATGAGGAGGAGATGGTGAGCCCAGCCCCACAGAGCTGTGACCAGTTAAGGAGGAAACTGCTAAAACCTGGGCGAGTGACTCTGAGCACTCAGTTCTGGGAATTGAAAGCTCATTTTTGGGCTTTGTGGACTGTTTTCTCTGAAAACAAGTTTTATAGTGTCTAAAAACCTAAGCACTATCAGCAGATGAAGGAAACGACCATGTCTGCTTATCAAACACAGGAAACTGTGATCCTTTGGGAGAAATCCACGCTCCCCAGTGCCCCTCAGTGCCATGCCAGCATCCCCACGGCCCCGTGGGTTTATTGAGGTGAATGCTGGTGTGCAGCCACCTCTGGAAAAACAGCAGTGTCACCTCTGTGTCCCCAGCAGGGACAGCCCAGCTCAGGCACTGGGAATGGTGTGGGGTCATCCCCAAGGGATCCTGTGGGAACCCTGAGCACTGAGAATTCCAGGCTTTCTGTGCTGACAGGCACTGACCCCCAAGCAAACCCTGCACTGACCTGAGGGCTTGGAAAGGGATCCCAAAATTTAGTGACAGCGCTGGGATTGTGGGTGTGGGGTTTGGATAGAAGTGTGTGATATCACAGGGTGCAGAACTCAGAGTTTAAAATTTTAGTATATAGTAATATATATAAAGCAAGATGGAGGATTTAGAGTGTAGACTAAATTCTTCCTCTTTCACATTCTTCTTCATGGGTCTGGGTGGTGTTCTGTAATTGGGTGAAAAAATCCGCATTGCAGGCCATGGGTGTTTGGTTATTGGGTTAAAAGTAAAAATAATTTAGGTGTCATCTTGTTATTGGGTAATTTATGCTTAAAAGACCTTGGAAAGAGTTAGAGACAGAGCCACTTTCTGCCTTATTAGCTAAAGCTCACAGCTTGTGAGACTGTAACATAGATAAGAATTAATAAACACTGAGTCTGAACACAAAAACTGCGTCTCTTGAGAATTTAATCCTGGCTCTGGCAGAAGAAAAGAAGATTAAAAAACCAACAGGGTCCAACCCACAGGGAAGGTGACCCCATGGAGGGATCAGTGATGGATGAGGCAAAACAAAATCTCCAGCATTTATTGTAAAGATGGGCTTCATCTCCCCTAAGAGGTGGGAGGTGCCACTGGCTCCTCCGATTGTCCCTCTCCCCTGGGGGACACAGCCAAGGGACCCCAGGGTGCCACAGTCCCTCCCCACCTTCCTCTCACACCTGAAATCCTTCCTCTGACCCAACCAGGTTAACATTCCCCAGCTTTTCTCTCGGTTCCTGAATAATTAATACAGCTGGAAAATGCGAGGTGTAGTGTTGCACTATTGGTGCAGCATTCATGGCTGGAGTTTGGAAAGGACGAGGCAGGACAGGTCCAGGGTCAGCATGCAAGAATTCTCTTTATTCAAATTTCTGACTCCATTTATATCCACTGTAAAAAGTGGCCAATTATTGGCCAAAGCCACGTCAGCTCATGATTTGGATTGGTGACCATCCCAATCACTCAAATGCTTCTCTCAGAGCAAAAGAATGGAAACATTTTCTTATTTACATGAAAAAGTATGGGAACTCAGGTTAGAGTTCTAAAACATCAGAAGGCTGGTCTAAAGTATCAGAATGCAAGTTTAAGACGTGCAAAAGCAGGGTGATAGTGCAGGAGTTTGATTTCCTTCCCTGGGGAATGTTGTTGTTAATGTTGTTGTTAATGTTGTTGTTAATGTTGTTGTTCCCTGTCGTGGCTTTTCCCTCCAAGCTCTTTGTAAGTCCCCCCTGCACACCCCTGAGGGACTGCTCAGGTGCTCAGGTGCTTCATTAGGGGCTTTAATTGCCTTGAATTGAAATCTGGCCTCTTTTTCTATTTTTTAACAGTAACCCAAAATTAAGGCATGACTTGAGGAATACACAACAAAACTCCCCATTTTCATTTCCTGCTTGAACCTGGAGGGGGATCCACTGAAACAAGCTGCTGAAGTGGGCTCAGAATTAGGGACAACTCATCCATCTGTCACTTCCTGACACCTGGGGCACAGCACACATCCATCAGCCCCGATTCTGCTCCAGCTTTGGATCAAGCAGGCAGTGGGACAGGTCTGGAGGACAAGCAGCACTGCTCCACTGGGAGTGGAACCCTTCCCAGCCACTCCAGACAGCCAAGTCACCTCAAAAATGACATTAGTGCCTCCTGGAGCAGGGCTGGAGCTGTGTCCCTGTGTCATCTCCTCTGGTAATTGTCACTTGTTTGGGCCTGTGGCAGCTTGGCACCAAGGATGGGTAAGCAATAATGTAGCAGCTGATTAATTATGCTGCTTTATTAACTCTCCATCTTATCTACAAGCAGATCCTCACTCCGATGAGGAGCCTGTGCAGGCAGGCACAGCCAGCTACAAGGTGTTATTAATTGTAGCACATGGCTGTTTACAGAGATACAACCCCGCTCCCACCTCCAAACAGATTAAAGGAGACCTCTCCCAGAAACGTGTGTGAAAAATGGACCTAAAATGAAATCCTTCACCACGATGCTATTTTTAAGGCAGAATTGCATTTTCGCTCCACAGGCACATCAGCCCCGCAGCAGGGGCGTTAGATTAAACTGCAAAATTTAAATAAATGACACTTTAAAAATGCCCTGCAGTCAGGCAGCTCCCGGAGATGGGATGTGTGCAGGGAGGGAGCAGCAGCCTGGTTGTGGGGTGGGCATCTCTCCTGCCTGGGGAAGCTGCTCTGCCTGGCCCAGCCCAGCTCCCAGAGCTGGGGCAAAGCCTCCTCTTGCCCTGTGCACTGCTCAGGTAATCCTTGCACATCACAGAGCAGCTGCAAGAGTTGGAAATTTGCTTTTAAAGTGACCACGGCTCACGTTGCTCTGGTGAGAAATGACCCAGCACAAGAGCTGGCACAGCTCCCTCTGCCCCATTCCATCCTGGGAGCCCGCTCTGTTTTCCCAACATTCATCCACAGGGGTTTTACTTCTTGTTTGGGGTTGCAATGGAAGATGTAACCAAAAGTGTGTATTCTATTGCCAGCTGTTAAACCAACTGGGGCAGGGTTTGTTCTTTATCCCTTCCAGGACCCATCCTCCCTGCAGGGATCTCTGCTGTTCATGGGCCATCGAGGCTCAGCCATGGCTGAGACAATTCCATCATCCATGGGGAGATGCTGCACCCAGGGGAGGAGCCCAGCATTCCTACCTGGATAAACCTGGGATTGGGAACAGCAGCACAGCCTGTGTGCACTGGATTATTGACCTGGATAAACAAACCCTGGGATTGGGAACAGCAGCACAGCCTGTTTGGATTCCCAGAGGAAAACCAGACCCATCTCACCACCACTGGACCCTTCTCCAGGATCATCTCTGCTCCAACAGAACCACATCTGGCACTCCAGGAGGACTGGATTGGGCTGCTCCCAACCCCCTGACCAACAGGGGGTCAGGCTGTGTTCTGACTCTGTCAGTGTTTTTTTGGTTTTGGTTGGTTTGGGTTTTTTTTTACCACTACATATTTATTTTTAATATTCCCAATAAAGACCTGTTATTCCTATTCCCGTATCTTTGCCTGAAAGCCCCTAATTACAAAAATACAATAATTCAGAGGGAGGGGGTTTCCATTCTCCATTACAAGGGAGGTTCTGGCTTGCCCTGGCAGACACCTGTCCTTCCAAACCAAGACACTTCTGCTCTCTTCCATTAGCTGGGTTTTCCACAGGCTCAGAAATTTGGTTGAAATACGAGAAAGTCCTCAAGACTCAGAGAATCTAATATTGATAAACTTCTTTGTTCTTATTACCACTTTCCTAAGAAATATTTTGTCCTCTCTGGTAGGTGAAGTGTCCCTATTTCCTCAGAACACTCAGCCTGCCCTCAGCCCCATCCTCCCCTCCTGGAGCTGTTGTGACAACAAAAACACCCATTTTTTACAGAAAACTCACTCTTACTGATGTCAAATGTTGTTAAAATAATCTTCCTAGAAAGCTGCTTGATTTATGGTTACTTTTTACTGCTGGGTTTTTTGTTGTTTTTTGTTGTTGTTGTTGTTGTTGGGGTTTTTTTTAAGAAAATCAATCCTTTTGTATTTTCCCCTTTGAAAAATTCCTCCAGTAAATTTCCTCCTCTGAACTGCTCTGACAGAAATCACTTCCCTGCCCTTTCTGCTTTTTAAGAAATGGGAAAATCGGAGGCAATAAATGGCAAAGCTCTGAGCCTCATTGACAGAAATGGGATGGTTCAGCAAAACAAATATTATTTATAGTTATCACTATTTTCCTATTGCTCTTTAGCTGTGTCTCCTGAGCTGTGCTACATCTCTGGGATGGCATTTTTGGCTTTTTTTTTCCTCACTGGCAGTGACACAGGATGACATCCCACGTCCTTGTGATGGTGTGGCAGCACAAATCCCTGTTTGCTGCAGTGCACCAGGAGCTGCTCAGGAATTCCCCAGTGTAATATTTGAGATGTATAAATTCGTGTATTTAATCTGTGTAGTGTATAAATTCATGTATTAAGCATATCCAGCTGTGATATATGCTTTGGGTAAATTTGTGTATCAAAATATATTGTATGTATAACCTGAAAATCATGTTGCAAAGCTCTGACCTCCAAAGATTGTAAAAGACTTCTCTGGCTGCTGAAACTCACATCCATTTGTAAAAGTCTTCAGAATAATAGCAAGGCAGAATCACCATTTTCAACAGAGAGGATGTGGTCAGACAGAAGACAGCCCATGTCCTCAAGACATCAACCCCTGATACCAATCAAGGAGGAAAGACCCGGAGATGGAGGGGGATTCAACATTTCAATGGATAATTCCAGGAACCTGATTCAGATGCCAAATTCCTCCAGGAAATCCTTCCAGAACCAAACAGTAAAAGAAAAGGATGGCATTAATATGCCCACTAGACAAAGACACACAATAAACTTGCCCCAGGGCAGAAAAACTGTATAAAAACCAGAACCTGGAAGCTGGAGGGTGTGGATGGGGAAGGTCAGCTCACTTGAGGCTGCCCCCCTGCCCATCCAACACCCAGTGTTGCTTGTTTTTATTGTGGCTAATTCAAATTAGTTTTGAAAATTGTCAAATAAATTGCTTGATACTAACTTTGATTCTAATTCATTTATAACACCCAGCCTGCTGTTGGGGGAACAGGTAAGAGGTTAACTGGGATCCCCAGCTGCTCCAGAGGCTGCAGGATGCCTCAGTGCTGGCATCAGGCTCTGAGGGTTCAGGTGGTTTTGTCCTTGCAGGGAGCGGCGTTATCAGCCCTGCACACGACCAGCAGCTCCTCCATGGTTTTATGCAAAAGTTCACAGCAGGACAGTTTTATTTTTGGATGTGGCAATGAGTGAAAGTTTGGCAGGAGGAAGCAGGATTTGGATGGAGGAAATCAGACAGGGCTCCACCCCACGTCTCTCCAGCTTGGGGGGTTTTGGGGTTCAGCACTGGCACCCGTTTTCTTTGCGCACGGCAGAGCTTTGGGACTGAAACCCCAAAGAAGAAATAGATAAAAACAACACTTAGGAGGCTTTTGGGAGAGCCAAACCCCCTCTAACACCTCCCTGGGTGTCACCGGGGAGGGCCAGTAAGTGACCCCACCTAGAAGGACACCAAGGACCCCACCCTGTCCCTCCCAGCTCACACCAAGAGTGAGGCCACCCCAAATCCCACCAGCAAAACACCCCTGCAGGAAGATGATTACAAAACCTCAATCCAACCAGGAGCTCTGCTGTCATCTCTACATCCATCAGATGCACCTTGTAGGAGGGGAGAATGCCTGAGATTAGATTGCACTGCAATCTTCAAGAAAAACTGCTTTTTGATGGCAAAAGTGATGAATTGCTGTCCATTCTGGGAGGATCAGATCCGTGTGTGGCAGTCAGAGCAGTTCAGAGCTCTGAGACTGAGGGTGATGAATCAGTAAAGTGGAGCCTGGAACTCATCCAAGGGAGGAAAAAAATCTCTGTTTTATACCTCTATATACACATACCTCCCCACATGGGTATCTTGAGCCTGAAATGCATTTTCTGCTGCCCAAGGAGAATGGGCAGCATCCTCTTATTTAATGTTTTCCATTAAATAACCCAAGATTTCACCCACACTTTTGTTTGCACCCAGGACAGGATGTTATGAGGATGAGGAGGGAAGTTAATGATGCCCCATATAATGAGGTTTCATTAATAAACTCTTTATCTCAGTGACACTTTTTTTTCCCCAGACTGTGACTGCTCTAGGTTGGACAGAGCTTGGAGCAGCCTGGTGTGGTGGAATGTGCCCATGCCAGGGGCTTGGAACCCAACATGGGCTTTAAGGTCCCTTAGGATTCTGTGATTCTGTCATTCTGTAATCATATGGTTTTACAAAAACAGGTGTAAAACACACAACCCCTTCCCCAGGCAGCGCTGTGGTTGAGGCATTAACGGAGAAGAGATTGTCAGTCTATCAAAAGACATCTGCTTTTAAAGATAAACCCGGCTCTCATTGCTCTTTCCAAGGTGACTCTTTCATTCCCAAAGCACCAGCTGAAAACTGCTTGGGGGGTGAAGCAGAGGAGATCATTCCTGCTCTGCCCCAGCCCTTGTAGTGCTCCCCTGGACTGGGAGGAAAAGCTGCTGCTCTGGCATCTGCTCAAGCCTGGGCAGCTTTTAGTGCTGCTCCTCATCTGTGGTGGCACCTCCAGGAGTGGCTCTGGCCACGCTGTGTGTTTGCTGTCTGGGCAGGCTGTCCTGTGGGAAGGGGTGAGGATATGCAAAAGCATCACCACAACAGGTTGTAAAATACTCACAGCACCTGCAAGCCCTGCAAGCCTGACACCACACTGCTTTTCTCTTCACCAAACAGGGAAAAAAAACAGCATTTAAAACACTCAGAGCCTGCTAGGGGCCAAATGTCATGTTTCTAAACGTCTTTACAATGGCCTTAAGTGTTGCCTGGAGGTTTGGGGGTTTTTAAGCCTGTCTTTGATCCCTTACACAGAAGCAATCAGGAACATCTCCTGGAGGCACAGCAGCCTGTGGCAGTGGGCTGGGGGCACATTGCAACCCAGCTCCTGGAGGAACCTCCTTCTCTGAAGAGGATCCCGGGATGGTTTGTGATTTAAAGATCACAGGCAGGGACAATTTCCACAATCCCAGGTTGCTCCAAGCCCTGTCCAACCCGGCCCTGGACACTTCCAGGAGTGGGACATTCCCTTCAGTACCCCAGGAAATTCAGTGCCTTTGGAATGCAGGAAATCTGGATCCTGGCTGTCTTTGTAAGACAGAGGTTTGGGTGGATAATTTATGAAGGATGGCGATAAAACAGACTGCACAGTTTAGATCTTCATAAAACCACGATGCCTTTTGTCTGATTTTATGGACAAATTTTATTAACTGAGTACCTTTGTACCAGAGAGGCCTGACAGGTCTCTTATGGCTCAGAGCTCTCCTGAGCAGCAGGAGAAGATCAGGAACATTTAGTGCCTGACAGCAGGAGATCACAAACCCCTTGCAAATCCATCCTCAGCTGGGATGGAGCTGCAGGAGAGGGGGAATCACAGAATTATGGAATGGTTTGGGATGGGAGGGACCTTCAAGACCATCCTGTTCCACCCCCTGCCATGGGCAGAGACACCTTCCACCATCCCAGGGTGCTCCAAGCTCCATCCAGCCTGGCCTTGGACACTCCCAGGGATCCAGGGGCAGCCACAGCTTCTCTGGAGGAGCCTCTGGCCTGGAGCCACCAGGGCTGGCAGCCAGGGCTGACAGCACTCAGGGACAGCTGGTGCCTGGGAGCACGGGGAATTAGGAAGGGTTTGCTAACAAATCTCATTCCAAGCTGTAATCAGCCACAGCCTCCCTGTGCCACCCCCACACCCCACACCAGAGAGTGTCACCCAAAAATGTGGGGATGGGTCCCCACGCTGGCTGTGTGGCTGTGACAGGGGGATGTCCCTGCTGGAGGACAGGGTGGGATTGGGGATGGGATGAGACCCTTGGGGACACCCCCAAACCAGCTCTGCTTGCCCTGCCCATCCCAGCTCCTCCCTCCAAGGGACAAAATCCAGGGGAGAGCAGCAGGTCCCAGTACACTGCCCTTCCTCACCCCAGCTGGTTCATGGATGTGTTTATCTGCTGCTAATTATCCAAATGATTTGCATCTCCTCCAGCACTAGGCCCAGCTGCCCTCTGTGAGTGATCCACCACCCATTTGGGCCTGCCTGGTTAATTTAGGTGAATTTCTGAGCTGCTGATTCTGACACTTGCGTGCAAGGCTTTGCACCCTCCACCGTGGCCTTGGGATGGGGGAAATGGCCTTGGGGAGCTTTCCCACCAGGAACAGCCATGGGATTTATGGGGTTTTCCTTGGAGAGCTTCATCCCCCTGCATGACACAGCCTGTAGAGAGATTATTTGTGTATTCTTTCATCTGTGTGTTCTTTCTCTGCTCTTTCCTGCAGGCAGGAGACATGGGGAGGGTGGCAGGCTTTGATTGGGACCCAAACCCCATCCAAAGCATCCAAACTGCTGAAGGACACAGCCAGCATCCTCCTGCCTTGTACTCCAGGGTTAAAAAAAAGGGGGGAAAAAAAAGGAAGGAGAGAGCAGCAGCATTCTCATTTTGTTGCCATAGCAGCCTCCGGGATTATTTAGACTGATAGCATTTGTAAAAATTCAACAAAGGGTAAAGGATCACTTGGAAATGGGAGCAGATGTAACAGTGCGTGCCATATGCCACTGGGGGGGGAAAAAAATAAAAAAATCTATTGGCAAAGGCAGCGTCATCAGAAGGAAAGCATAACCCATATTGTGCCATGGAAAATGTCACTTTCTCTCGATTACAGGGTAGGGCTGAGGAGCAGGGAAAATTCTGCTCACATGGTTAATTGCTGAGAGCAGCACAGCACCACGGGGAGGTGGGCTGGGCTCCCCCCCCAGGACCTGCTGAACCTCCTTGTGACACAAAGGAAAGGTTGTTAACATTAAAGATTAATTAACCCTCGCACGCAGCCCTGATGGAACGGGCTCCTGAGGAATCCTGCCCGCACAATGGATGAGTGATGAGGGGCTGGGGCAGTGACAGAGCCCGGGGAAAGCTGCTGGCTCCACACCCTGAGCTGCTGCTGCAGCCAGCCCTGCAGGAGTGACAGAGCCTCCTGGAGCACCAGAACACACCAAAGAGCTGCTGAAGGGTCCACAACAGCTGATGGTGCCATGGGGAGCTATCCTGAGCTCAGGGAAAAAACCTGCCAGCTCCAGGGAGGGAGGGGAATGGTGAGGAGTGGGGGGCTGTGGGTGAGGGGGAGCTGCTCCCCAGCACCAGCCTGGTGCCATTGCTCCTGAAAGCACAGCCCAGTGCTCCTCATGGATCCAGAGTGCTGCCAGAAAGGGATGAACAGAGGCCAGCACATCCAAAATGTGCATGGATGAGGTTGGACAGGCCTGGGATGGTGGAGAGTGTCCCTGCCCTGCAGGGGGGTTGGAATGAAAGGAGTTTTGAGGTTCTTTCCAACCCAAACTGCTCTGTGATTCTCTGATAATATTTGGGAGGATGAAGCTCAGGTGTCACCTCCAGAACCCTTCCCTGAAGATCCCTATAATGGGAGGCAGATAAGCAAGAGCTCCACTGCCACTCACCCGAGGCTGCATGGGGCATAACAGGCTCTTATTTATCAGATCCTCATCATGAAAGGGGTAATTAAATGCCCAGAGCTCCCTACAGCAGCCTGGGCAGCCATCCTGTGCATGTCCCTTTGCTCAGTGCCGCTGCTGCAATTTTAAAATAAATAAATAACCCAGAATGGCCACGTAATTATAGGAAATGAGGACACACATCAGGCTGGAGCAGCAGGGAGTAATTATTTGCTGTCCTTCAGCACCCCAAAGCAAACAGGGGTGGAGGGGAGGCTCCCTGTGGGCAGGAGCTTTGTGTTCCCCACCCTGGCACTGGCACAGGACCAAGCCCTGGCAGCCTGGGATGGGAAGCAGACACCAGGGATGGGTGGTTTGGCACAACCACGAGAGCCAAAACCACGAGCAGAAGGGAGGGAAGGACACAGCCAGAGGCACAGCAGGGCTGGGGACAGGGAATGGAGCAGAAATATCCCAAAGTAGAGCACACAGAGCCCCTGAGTGACCCCGAGCAGGGAGCTCAGCCCAAGGGCAGCGAGGCACCAGGACCAGCTCCTCGGGCATCCAGGGACTGGGACAGCACCAAAGGCCAGCTAAAATCACCTCATCTGCACTTTCCAAGGAAAAAAGTTGCTTTATTAAATCACCAGCCTGTGAAAAATGTATATCCTGTTCCCCTCCAGAGGAGAGAGACACATAAAATTAGGGCTGGTTCTGACAAGATACCTTCAGTGAGTGTAAATCACTCATGGGTTGATTAACTTCCCTTCTTAGGCAGTTCTGCAAGTTAGATGACAAAGCTTCCTCTCCTCCTGAAGGCTTTTACTGAACTTGTAAAAAATCCAGGCATACTAACGTCTTTCTTTTTTATTTTTATTATTATTATTCTTACAGAGCCGAGGCAGCACGGCAGCGTTACTGCCTGGGAGCTGTTTGTCATTGTACAGGACTGTTTACCTTGTTTTCTCCTCAAATACCAGCAAATTAAAAAGAAAATGGAAAGAGAATTCCGTCAGCCGTGACAAATGATGCCGTTTTTTGATGCATATGCAAAACAGCAAATTAGGATTTGCTGATGCTCCTCCATTTATGACACAGAAGGGGCGGGATACGAAAATATGATAAAAAATATGATAAATCCACAGAAAACTCAGAAATGCTCCCAAAGTGGCCACAGACAGTTTATATCTGTGATAGCAATGGCAGAAAAATCCCACAGGGCTGGGAGCCAGGCAGTTCCTATCCTGCCCTTGGGATATTCATCTCCTGGCCCTGTTTGGGCACAGCTCCTCCCTGCTGAGGCACTGAAGATGAAGATTTCAGGCTGCTCAGGAGCTGTTTGAATTCGAGGCAGGATTGTTTGAAGCAGCAATGATGTGTTTGGTGAAGCTCAGCCAGAGACACCTCCCAGGTGCTGTGTGAAGGGAGCACTGAGTGTTGTCACCTGTGGCATTGGTGACCACCCCGATGGCTGAGGGGGAGTTTGTTTATTTGGGACTGAAGGAGGAGGATGAACATCCCTGTTCCTGCCTCTGCACACCTTCATCCCAACTGCTAAACCAGTGTTTTCCCCTGGGAGCTGCCTCCAAGTTGGAGGAACTCATTTCATCTCCTCAGCCTCACCCGCAGCGTTTTGCCCCGTGAAAATGCAGCACAACAAAAATAATCTTTATGTGCGTGTTGTACTCATGTCTGAAAGTCTGCACGATGTAAAACATAATCATTTCTAAGCCCACTTGCAGCAACGTTTCTCTCATGCTGGGGCTGCTCCTCCTCCCTGCAGAAATTCAGATAAAAGAGGGGAAAAAAAAAAATCCTGCAGGTTCCTACCCCAGGCAAAGCAGGGATGTGCTGATAACACAGAGGAGTGATCCTGTGAGCTGCTGGGATGTTTTTCTTGGATTGACAAATAATAAATGCTGATTTCTCTGAGCTCTACCAAGAGCAGGGACTGCAGTGAGGAGGGATGGATGAGCACCCACCCTGCCAAGGGCAATTCCTCAGCGAGGCTGGCAAAGCCTCTCACACCTTGCCCAGAAAGTCCAAATATCTCTGTGATGACTTGGACAAATGATGGAATACGTCCTCAAAAATAAACTCTGTCAAGGAAAGCTGATAGCAACGAAGGAGTTCTGAGAGGAGAGGAAATTTGCCATTCAGGGAGAGATAACCTTGCAAATATTCTGTATTCCTGCCACAGAGAGAACAGAGCCGACACGCTCCCTGCTCTCCCGCCTATTCCAAAGAATCCCAGCTTTTCCACAAGCTGTGAAAAGGATCGAGCTTTATCTGCTCCTTCCCAGGTTCAGCTGAGGTTTCAGCAGGAGCTTGCTGAACCATCAGTGCCTGCAATTAACACTTGCAACTATTTTTACAGCGGGATCTGGGCTGGGTGCTGGAGAGAGGCTCAGGCGTGCGCTGCGGCTTCGGGAGGAGCATCACCCTGAGTGCACAGGGCTGCTGCCTCCCTTCCATCCCCACAACGCTCCTGGAACCCTGGGGGAACCCTGAGAACCTCTAATCTCATCCTAACCCTTAGGGGAACCCTGCTGGGGACCCTAAAGCCAGGGCTCAGGGTGGTCCCTGCTGAGAGCACCGAGTGCTGCTGCCCTCTGAACATCATCCCCAGACAGAGCTTGGGACATCCAGAGCCCTGAGCTGGGAAATTTGTCCAAAAAAACCCTTCCAGGTGTTATTTGGGCTGCAGGTAGCCAGACTAGAAAGAAAGGGCTGGAGAATGAGGGCTCTGCTGCAGGCTGGGGTGGGAGGAAGAATTTGGGCAGTGCAGAGCTGGGCTCTCCTGGCAGGGAGTTTGGGAGCAGAAGAAGATTGTGTGCAGGATTTTTGTGAGAAACTGTCCTGAGGGTGAGATGCTGGTTTATTTTGTAGCAGAGTAAACCCAGTGTGGCCTCCTGGAGCTCTCCAGCTTTGCTCCAGGTCCCTCAAGCAGGACGTGCTGCCCAGTGCAGGTACAAATGTGTCCTCTCATGACACATCAGACACTTCCCAAAAGCAGAAACAACAGGCTGGACCTGGGAGCTGGGGGTTGTTGAGTCTGGAATTGAATACACAATCAATTCACGGGGCCACCTCTGGGGTACCCCGAGTGTGTGGGGCAACACAAAACCAGGGGTGATGCCCAGTGCTGTTACCCAGGCTGAGGATGTGAAGAACATTTCATTATTCCGTTCCTGGAGTGAGCCAGGTGCAGATGGCAGATGGAAGGTCATGCTGTGCATCACTCACAGCCACAACAATGACATTTTTTGCCTCTTTCTTTTTTGCAGGCTCTGCAGAGCCAGTGGCCACTCACTCACCCTGCCCCAAAGGGCTCTTGCTGGAAAAGCCTAGCAGGAACAAGTAAAAAAGCTTTCAATACAGTTTTATTTTTGATATAAACCCAAGAGAAGCTCCACAGTGAGTGGAAGGTCCCAGGGCTGCCATGGGCATCGCTGTCCCACAGGAAAGCTGCAGGCACCACCTCCAACTAATTGAATTTGGGGAAGAAAGAAGCTGTATTTGTATTTGTGGCAGTATTTCACACCCCTTTGGTGGCAGGAAGGGGCTCCCTCTCCTCCCTCAGCAGCCTCATTCCCTGGCAGCCACGATCCAATGATTCTGCTTTTTAATCTGCCTGGGAGAAGGGGGATAATTAGTAACGAAGCACACGTGCTAAGAACATGCAATTATAACCATTGGCTTATAATTTATGTCTTATCCTTCTGTGCAAAGTAATTAATATAGTAAAAGATTATTTATACCTAAGTGAGTAGAAAGCAAAGTTAGCTCTGCTCAGCTGAACAACCGTGCCCAAAAGGGGCTGGAGGCTGGAAACCCAGGGAGAGGCACAGAAATTCCTGAAGGAGCAGGAGCTGGGGTTTGGGAAAGCCTCCTGCTCCTCTGGCCACCCCACAGTGGAGGAGAAGAGAGACCTGCCTGGTCCCACTCTGCCTTTCCCCTGCTCCCACTGCAGCTCCTCTTTGGGGCAGGGGCTGCCCTGTGGGGTGGGTCTGACCCTGCTGAGGTTTTGGGGCTTTATTTGGGGGTCGAGATTTATTAAAGAATAATTTAGAGTCTTAGTTGCCTCTCCAGTAGCCAGTTTTCCTTGGCCATGAGCCTGGTGGAGCAAGGTGAGGGCTGGCACATCCACTGCATCCATTCCAGCTGCCAGCAGCAAGGAGGGGCAGGGCAGAGGGACAGAGCCACCACCAGTGCCACCAGTGCCACTGGGAAAGGAAACTGGGACCAGGAACCAGCTCTAAACACAGCCATGCCCGTGCAATAGCCTGAGCAAATTAGCAGGGACTGATTTTTTTTTTCTGATGATGCACAAGCAGTCAGGACCTCGCTGTTTAATGAGTTTTCTCCCCTCAGCTCTGGCCTGCAGCTGGTCCCCACCAGCATCAGTTCAACATGTACATTTTTATTAAAAATCACTGCAAGCTCCTGCCAGGTCACAGAAACAGGGAACTATTAACCCTCAGTGTCCCAGGGAAAGTTGAAGGAGGAGCCCTGGGATGAGGATTCCTTGCCCTGTCCCTGCTGTTCCTGGAGCTGTAAGCCCCAGGGGCAGAGGATGGAGGCAGCAGGGGGGAGAAGCCCCTCCCCTGGCAGGACCCCTTTGGTCAGAGGCAGATTTTGTGTGCCTTGGCTCTGTTTCCATGGCAATTTTCTTGGGAGCACCAAGGGAACATCCCCAGGGGATGGAGCTGGGAGCAGGATGGGCTGCAGGGCTGGGCACAGGGCAGGGCTGGTGCTGCTGTGGGTTTGTGCATGGAAAATGTGAGCAAAGAGCTGGCACTCAGACTCCCACTTCAATTTTCACTCCAATCCAACTTCCAAACTGCTGCTTTTCCCCTGTGCTGGTGGGATTTACAGCCCTGTGCTCACCCCAGCTGCTCTCTCCTCTCTGTCCCACCTGGGCATGGAGGAGCTGTTTCAGCCAGTAAATCCCAAAGTAAAGGAGCAAACACTGCTGCCAGCCCATGACAGGGAAAAATCAGCCATGAAGACATTGGGATGGGCACCAAAACAGCTGAGGGGGTTCCTCACTGTCATAACCCACATCCATCCAAGGCAAACCCTGGATGGAAGATAAAGGTATGCCAGGGAGCAAACCTCAGCAGCAGAAGCCAGGTTTGAGAGCCAGCAGAATCCCCAGCAGTGATGCAGCTGTGAGGACAGAGCCTGGAACGCTCTCAGGTAAAGCCCCTCAGTCCAAGGGTGCTGGGGTTTAGCCCATTTTGGGAAGGGGGGAGGTTTGGGATGGCTCAGGGGTTCCTGTCCCTGCCCTCCAGCAGCTCCAGCTGCTTCCTGACCCACTGGAGCCCCTCTGGCACAGGGGTCCTGCCAGCCCCAGGTGGGATCCTGCAGGGATAAAGGAGAACAGAGGGACAAAGGGGAGTGTGCTGAGACAGATGGATCAGTGCTGGGTGAGCCAGGGGAGGCCATGGCCCCATGGGCAGCAGCTCCCTCCTGCCCTGGCTGTGCAGGAGCCTCTCCAGCCATGGGATGATGCTGCTGGAGTCACCCCAGGGCAGGGGGCACAGAGCCTGAGCCCTGCTTTCAGCTGAGCATTTCATCCCTGGAGCAAAATCAGGCATGAGAAAGCAAAAAAACAAACAAACAAACAAAAAAAACCCCACCAAAAACCCCACAAGAACAAAACAACCCCAAAAACAAAAACAAAAAACCCAAACAAACAAAAAAAAAACCACCAAAAAACCCACAAAAACAAAACAAACCCAGAAACAAAAACAAAAACCCACCAAACAAAAAAAAAAAAACCAAAACAAAAAACAAAAAACAAACAAAAACAACAAAAAACACAAAAAACAACAAAAAACAACAACAACAAAAAAAAAAACAAAAAACAAACAAACAAACAAAAAACAAAACCCAAAAAACCAAAATCCAAAAAACCAACCAAAAAAATATCAGGTATGAGAAAGGAACTTGGGGCAGGTGGCTGAGGAACAGCCAGGCTTTGCTTTCTTTTTTTCTAGCCCATCCTGCTTCTGGAGTAATTTGCAAGAAACTTTTGACGGTTGTTCTCCTTGCAAGAAAAAAATTGGCTTTTTTTACAGATTCTGAAAGGATTATTGCTCTTTGACAGCGCTGCAGACACACAGGTGCTGTGTAGAGCAGATAAACACCGTGTCCATCTGCCTGTGGGTCTGCCTTGGCTTCCCCAGCCCTGGGCTGTGACACTGGGCTGATGATGATGATGATGATGATGATGATGATGAGTGTGAGCATCATCCCCTCCTGGAACAGCATTTACCCCTCAGCTTTGTCCCTGGTGACTCTGGAGCTCATCAGCACCGTGGTGGCACTCACCCACCCTGTGCCTTTGGCACCAGCTCCTCACACACAGAGCTCACCTGGGGCACCTGAAGGTCACTGCCATGAGCCAGGGTCATTTCTGCTCCCTCCAGCCCTCCTGGAATCCATGAAGCTCGTTCAGCAGGGAGAGATCAGCGTTGAGGATTGCAATAGGATGTGCCAAACCCTAGCAGAGAAGTATTTTCAATTCTTTCCAGCACTGTGAAGATGGGGAATTCAGCAGCAGGCTCTCCTGGGCCCTGCCTGGTGGTGGAATTTGCTGGGTTTTGGTGGGTTTTGGTGTTCTGTGGTGGGTTTTGGTGCTCTGTGGTGGATTTTGGTGTTCTGTGCTGGGTTTTGGTGCTCTGTGATGGGTTTTGGTGTTCTGTGGTGGGTTTTGGTGTTCTGTGCTGGGTTTTGGTGTTCTGTGCTGGGTTTTGCTGATTTGTGGTGGGTTTTGGTGCTCTGTGCTGGGTTTTGGTGCTCTGTGCTGGGTTTTGGTGCTCTGTGGTGGGTTTTGGTGCTCTGTGGTAGATTTTGGAGGGTTGGTGGCTGGGCCCAGGCTGGGCAGAGCAGCCCAGACAGGGTTTGGTACCCAACCCCAGCCTCTGCTCCTGCATCCTCTGCTCTCACCAACACATCCCGAGCCCAAACATCCAGGAAAGCAGCAGGGAGGGAAGGATTTTGGAATGCAGCCAGGGCTGGGAGCACTGGTGGCACGGTGCCTTTGCAGCTCTGCTGTTTGTCCTCCTGCCAGCAGCACCAAGAGGATTCTCCAAGGCCAGCGGCTGCAGATGTGAGGGCAGAAGCCAAGCAGCACTCAGAGCTGACAGCTCTGCATCTGGCTTCTGCTCTGAAGGAAGTAATTAACAGGAATAATCACCCAGGAACAGCAGGACACCCGGGAGAGGAGCAGAGTTCATCATCACCAGCTGATGCTGGACAGGGGGATGGTGCCACCATCTCCAGGGGCAGCCACAGCAAAGGCAGATGAGTGCAAAAAACTCTGGAAAAGGAGAGAAAAGGAGGTTCCAGGCAGAGCCTGGGGAGTTTCCCTCCACACCATGCACTGGGCAGATTTTTCAGAAGGGATTAAATAATTCAGGGTTGGCCTGGCAGGGAAGCAGCAGCGTCATGTTCTGAATCTTTTGTCTTGCAGAGCAGCTCCAGCTCCTGAGGTGGTGATCAGGGCACCAAGAGAGAGATAAGGGGGAGGAAAAGTTCCCCTTTGGAACTTTTGGGATTACTGGCTGTCCACATCACTGGGACCCCTGAAAGGGAGCAGGCACTCGTTACCTCCTGTCCCACTTGCTCTGCAGCCTGGTGGCACCTCCTGGGAAGGTTTTTTTTTATTATTTTTTCCTTGCCAAGGTCAAGATTAATACATGGGAGCTGTAGGTTTTGAGTTTGGACTTGGATGTTTATTATTTCTTATCTATTTACTCCCACTGCCCCAGCCTTGCTGCGTGGTCACAAAACCCCTCCTCACCTGGCTGACGCCTGCAACACCCACAAGAGAGCAGAAAAACCCTAATAAAATGACATGAAAGCACTTAAAGCATTTCTGGGAGCTTGCAGGCACCCCTCTTCCTTGCTGCCAGCCACGCTGGGAGCAGGGTGTGCTCCCCAAATGCCACCCCATGGGGGGACAACAGCAGCACCAGCAGCAGCATCCAGGATCCTGTGTGGGGACAGGGAGCATTTGGAGGCTCAGGGGGGAGTGGCAGCTGCTCTGCCTCCTCACCCTTGCCAGAAGACCTGCAGATGGATGTTACAGGCACTTAAGTTTTAATTTTTTATGGTGTCTGACAGTTTATTTTTTAATTAAAGCTGTGGCAGTGCGGGGAGGGCTGGAGCTGTTGCTGCTGTGGCTGCACTGCCCTGGCAGATGCTGGGGGTTGTGTTTCACTCACAGGTTTGGGCAAAGGAGCAGGAGGGGCTCTGGGGGCACAGCCCTTCCCTATTTATTTCAATAAAAACGCTCCCAGTGCCATCTGTACTGAGTCGGTTTCCTAAGAAAGAAGAACTGAAGAAACTCCTCCAGGCTCCATCACCTCCAAGAAACCAGATACAACAGGTCATTAAACCCCCTCTTTTTCACTTACAAATGACATTAAACACGGTGCAGCCCTGGGATGGCCTTTCTGGCGCTTCTGGGGAGAAGCAGGATGAAAAATCAGGAGCTGCTGGCTGATTTCTGGGAAAGAGAACCCGAGAAGCTCCTGGTTTGGGAGCACCAGCACAAGGCACTGGGGGCTGCTGGAGCATTCGGCCCTGGCTCTGCCTTTCACACCAGCCCTGCTCTCAGCCAGTGGCTAGAACCAGGCATGAAACAGAGTTAATTACGTTAGCAAATGGCTCCCAGGAAATAATTAACTCTTTTATGGCAGTGACCTCATTAGGCACCATTAAAGCGGGCGGAGCGGGAGCCATCTGGTGCCTGTGACATCACTGCCCGGGCAGGGCTGGGATGCAGCCACGTCCGCCCCGTGCCCCCAGGGGTCACCCGGGGGTGATTTTCCAGTCCCTGCAGCCTGATCCCAACACATCCGTGCTGAGGGACACCCGGGTGAGCAGCACAGGGACAGGACAGCTCCCGGGGATGCTCAGGAGCTGCAGCACAGCGGCTTTGGCACAGGGAAGGTGGAACCACACCTGGAGGTGTCAGGGCTGCCTAGGCTGGGAACGCATCTAAATCGATAACCAGGCATCAAAGGAGATAATGAATTACCTCTTACTGCATTATTTATTATCCCAGGGATTTATCATTTTCTCTAATGATTCATTACTTTCTGCTCGCTCCCTTCTGCAGCTCCTTAATCCCTGCTGCTGAGTCAACTCCAGCCCTGGGCAAATGTCTCACCGAGGGAGAGCAGCCCTGGCAAAGCTGCTGGGAAAGCTGCTCGGTGTCCGGGCTGCCTGCAGCTCATCCTGCTCCCGAGCCAGGGAAAGCGAGCAGCCCCTGGGTTTGGAGAGGGGGGAGCTGATGGTTGTGTCCAGCCACGCTGGGGGATGCACAGGGCTGTGAGTGGATCTCATGGGGGTGAGAGGAGGGGCTGCACCTGGGGGGCTGAAAGAGCCTGAACACCTTCCTCAAAAAATTGGTATTTGTGGAAAAGTTGTTGAAAATGGAGGAGGAGGGCGGGCAGTGGGATGGGAGGGGGCTGCGGGATGAGCCGAGCCTGGTGCTGAGCTGGAGGCAGGAGGAGGCAGAAGGAGCAAATCCAGGGGCTCGGTGCCCCCCCGGCAGCCCAGGAAGCTGCCCACGGAAATTAGGGAGCCTCAGTGCCCGTGTGAGTGTAAAGAAAGGGAAAGGGGCTCCTGTTTCTGCCCATCTCCCATCGCCGAGGCTGAAGCTGGCTGTGATCACATTTTACCAGAGAAAACAGCAACATCTCCCCTGTTACCTGCCCGGGGGCTGGGAGCGCTCTCCTTTTAACGCAATAAATGCCATTTACTGCACCGGGGACAGCCGGGGACAGCCGGGGACAGGCGATATTTGCACTTTCCCGGCTGGAAGCTGCTCCAGTCTCAGCTTGTACAGCAGGACCCTGCTGGTCCCTGTCCCCCAGGGCCCCACAGGGAGCACCCAGTGAGGGGGGTTGGCCAAATTTGGGGTGCCCTGAGCTCAGCCCACTTGACAGCCTTGCAAAATCTTCCTTGCCTGGTCAGTCACTCTGAGCTTAAAAAGCCACTTTTAAGTTTGGATACAACGGGAAAATCTTTCCTAGCCAGCTGGGGATAAACGAGGTGATTCGATTATTTTTTTCTCCAGGTGTGTTGGTGCCCTGTGGGACACAGGAGCTGATGGCAGGGCTGGGGCTCGTCCTGCTCGTGGCTCCCAAAAAACCCCGTGTGGGGAGCAGGGAGATGGGGAGAAGGGAGATGGGGAGAAGGGAAATGGGGAGAAGGGAAATGGGGAGAAGGAAAGGAGATGGGGAGAAGGGAAATGGGGAGAGGGGAGATGAGAAGGAGGGAGATGGGGAGAAGGGAGATGGGGAGCAGGGACAGAGCACCGGGAGCTGCCAGGAGAGAGGATCGGGAGAAGGGAAGCAGCAGCCTCGTGGAGCCCCACGGCGATCCTGCAGGGAACAGGACATGAGGGATGCTGACAAACCACACCGGGCTCGGAGCATCATCTCCCCAGGATGCAGAAGCCAGGGAGGCTGGCAGGGAGCTCCGGGAAAGGCTCGGCAGCGCTGAGAGCGATTGCCATCTAGAGGTTTTTGGGAAAGCCCTGCACACACAGCCCGAGCCCTACAAACACAGCCCCGGTGACACCGGGGGCTCCTCCAGGGCTGGGGGTGGCCGTGATGTCCCGGGACACCCCCACCGTGGCTGTGTCGAGTCAGATCATGAAAGAAAAGCTGAGTGTGGCTGGGTTTGGCAACCCCTGGGGTAGAATCTGGAATGTTAAAGGTTGGAAGGGGACCTTCAAGATCATCACGTTCCAAACCTCTGCTTCCACTTCCACCTTCCACTGTCCCAGGCTGCTCCAAGCCCTCTCCAGCCTGGCCTTGGGCACTGCCAGGGATCCAGGGGCACCCACAGCTGCTCTGGGAACCTGTGCCAGGGCCTGCCCACCCTCCCAGGGGAAGAATTTCTTCCTAACATCTAACCTAGAACCCTCCTCTTTTAATTTTCACCCATTCCTCCTTGTTCTGCCACTACAGGACAGTGGGGCCCAAGAGGCTGCGTGGAGAAAAGACAAACTGGGATGAGAAAAGACAAACTGGGATGAGAAAAGACAAGCTGGCATGAGCCAGGTGATGTGGGCACAGCCTGTGGCACCCACAGGGATGCTCTGTGCCTGTCCCCAAGCCCCAAATTTTGACCTCTCTGCCCAGGGAGGGGTGTGGGCTCTGCTTTGTGGGATGGAGAAGTGCAAAGAGAGCAGACCCTGCCCACTGTGTCTGTACAGACAAAACTGTTCCACTCTCCAGGTGAAGCTGAGTTTGATTTGCAGCACGAGGCTGTGCCAGCTGGGCATCTCCAGCCCCTGTTGTTCATTTACTCAGCTTTCACCTCCATTTTCTCCTCATGAGTTGTTTGCAGTTCCCACTAATGCAATTACCTTAATTTAAATCGATATTAGGAAGAAATCCTTCCCTGTGAGGGTGGGCAGGCCCTGGCACAGGGTGCCCAGAGCAGCTGTGGCTGCCCCTGGATCCCTGGCAGTGCCCAAGGCCAGGCTGGACAGGGTTTGGAGCAGCCTGGGACAGTGGAAGGTGTCCCTGCCCATGGCAGCAGGGTCTGGAATGAGATTCCTTCTAACTCAAACAATTCTTTGATTTTATAATTTGAGGACCAGTGGAGGTTTCTGGTTCTCCTTCCCAGGGCTGAATCTGGCAGTGAAAGATTTCCCATCAGAAATTGTTTAGAGAGTGCAGGATTATGGTTTGCCCAGATTTTGGGGTTTTAAGTGCTGAGGAGCTCCAGGAACGTCACTTCTTCAGCAGGGACAGCAGTTTGTGCCCCACCACACCTCCCATCTCTGAGCCATCCCACGCTGGGATGGCTGAGAGGGCACCAGGGGCCTGGAAAAAAGGGAAAACAGAAGGATTGGGAATTGCTTAATTAGAAGCAGTTTTCTCCTTTAATGTTCTGCAATTACTTTGAGGTCAGGAGAATTATTAGTAATATTAATCGCTGTATTTCCAGAGAACTAAAGTTAATAGTGCCCTAATTGGGCCGTACCGGCCAGCACTAATTGCTGAGCGCCAGCAGGCAGCTCATTAAGACTTCCAGCCCTTCTCCCTTGGCAAATCTTCTTTCTTCTAAATCCACATCCCAAACAGTGTGGCAGCAGAGGGTTAAAGTGTTGGATAATCACACCAGGCTAACAAGGCTGAGGCTCTCAAGGCTCTGTCCCCGTTTTCAACCTTCCAGCCATGGCAGTGACACCTCAGGGCTTTGGCTCTGTCCCCAGGTGGGCAAGGAAAGCTCTTTGCTGCTGGAGGTGGGCCCAAGTGCAGATGTTTTGGCTCTGAACAGGCTGGGATCTCATTCCACCCCATCCATGGGCAGGGACACCTTCCACTGTCCCAGGCTGCTCCAAGCCCCAATGTCCAGCCTGGCCTTGGGCACTGCCAGGGATCCAGGGGCAGCCACAGCTGCTCTGGGCACCCTGTGCCAAGGCCTGCCCACCCTGCCAGGGAACAATTCCTCCCAATATCCCACCTAACCCTGCTCTCTGTCACTTTGAAGCCATTTCTCCTTGTTCGCCTTAAGTTTTATCTTTCATATTTTCACGTTCTGTGGTGCCCAGGGGTGCAGCTCTGAGCTCACAGTCAGGCTCACTCAGCTCTGCACACAGCACGGACACAAAACAAATCCTTTTCCTGCTGCACACCAAGGACAACTTTCAGCCCCAAAGCACAACCAAGGGTGGCTGAAGGGAGGAACAAGAAGGATGGGACCTGACAGCCTGGAGCTGGAACTGGACAATTCAACCCCAAGGTGCAAATGGACCAAAACTGATCAAAGTGTGAGACCTCGTGACCATTTGTCCATTTTGGGTCCATTTTGTGTCCATTTTGGGTCCACCCTGGGTGTAGCCCTGGCCAGGCTCCTGTCCTGCCCAAGGTTTACCCTAAAGGCCTTTCAATAAATCTCTGCTTTGTTCTCCAGCTCTGCCCAGTCTCTGTTCCAACTCAGCCTTCCCAAGGCACCAGTTTTTGGTGACCCAGATGGGACAGTGAGGCATCTGAAAACATTCCCTTGTCCAAAGTCCCTCTCCAGCTCTTTTGGTCTCTTTTAGGCACTGGAGGGCTGGATGCTCCAGCAGGGAAATGCTGCTGGTTCCCACAGGAGGACAGGACAGGGATTTTCCTCCTGCCAAAGGGGATGGATGTGCAGACAGGGATATTGTGGGTGAACACGACCCAGCATCATCCTGCCTGAGCTGTGGTGCTCTGGGGTAACCAGCAAAGGAAAAGCAACCAAAATACCCTCAAAATACTGAAATAAAGAACTGAAAAGCTGCAGACAGGAGAGGCTATTTCTTATTTTTCAGTTCTGAAATGCAGCAACAGAAAACAGAATTGTAGATCTATAATGACGTTCCAAACTTGCACATTTCTGTTTAAAAAAAAAATGACTAGGGAGGAAAAGAAAATGTCACCAGGTACAATGAGGTTCTCAAAATTACCAGTTTTTAGAAATTGCATGTATTTACGTGTGTGTATATATAAGCCTTATATTTAAAAGATTAGTGCTCCTTCTGGCAAGGCATCAATGAACATTTTCCTCTCCTGTTTACCTCCGCAATACAAAGTGAAGATTATCTCATCCCAACGTCACTGTGTATAAATAGCACTATAAAAACACCTTTACGGGGCCAGTGTTTTGCTGCTATTTTATATTATTCTTCCTTGCAGAATCCAGAGAAATGCTCCAAAACATATCAAATGCTCCAATTTTCCCTTGGGGAGCAGGAAGGGGAGGCACAGAGCTGTCTGTGGGAAAGGTCCTGGGGCATGATGGAATTTTGCTTTTCTCCGGAGGTGTTGAACAGCAATAACAGGCGAGACTTTACAATAAATAGAATAATGCAGCCCTTGGGAATGTGCTGTACTCACTGTGCTCTGTTTGAGCTCCTAACTCCCTCCTCCCACCCATGGGGCTGGCGTGGAATCAACCCTTACCTCCATTGCACTTAGAGAGGATTTGGAGCAAAGGAGCTTTTTCACCTAAAGGCTGGAGCCAGCTGAGAAGGAGGAGGGAAAAAAAAACCCCAACCAACCAACCCTAAACCACCAACATTTTCATTTTTATTCTCTTTTAAACCCCAGCTCTTGGCAGGCTGAGGAGCAGATAATGGGATTGAAGGGGGGTGCCTTTCCCATGCAGGTGTTCAGCAGATGCAGCAGCACAACAGGGATGGTTTTTGGGACATGGTTGTGTCCAGGTGGGGTGGTCAGCAGGAAAGGTGAGGAAGGCACATGGAATCCCAGTGAAACCCCAAATCCTCCCTGAGTGGCTCCTGGCTGCTCCCCACAGAGCAGGGCTTGGATTTTTTCTGCCCACACAGGTTTGTGAAATGTCCAACTACTCCTCTGACACCCCTGTGCAGATGGGCCACACTTGTGGTATTAAATAAAGCACTTTTTAGCCAGCTGCTGGAGCTGGAGGGGTTTGTCTGGCCAGGTTTTTTTTTGTTTGGGTTTTTTTGTTGTTGTTTTTTGGGGGGTTTGTTTGTTTGGTTTTTTATTTGGATGGGGTTTTCTGGTTTGGGGGTTTGTTTTGGTTTGGTTTTTGTTTTTTTTTTTT
>VWYP01010930.1:384764-401636 GCA_013400435.1 Pycnonotus jocosus | reverse complement strand
TTTTTGGTTTGGGGTTTTTGTTGTTGTTGTTGTTGTTTTTGTGGGGTTTTTTTGTCTTCTTGTTTCTGCTCTGGCACACCAGAGAGATTTATAGAAGCAACATCAAAAGGCCTGAGAGTGGAGGGGATGGATGTGCTGAGCTGACCACTGGCCCCTGGATTTGTCAGGCTGGTATTTATTACAGCAGGGGAGGCGACAGCCACGTTGAGATCAAACCCAAAAATCAACAGTGAAATTGCATCAAGGCTGGCCACTCTCAAACAGCTTCCCAGTAATCCCTGCTCCTTCCCTCCCACAGCACCACGAGAGGGGAGAGAGAAATTAGGAGGCAGCAAAATGCACCAAGAATAGGGGAACAAAAAGCACATGGACCTAGGGAAGGCTGTGATGTGGAAAATCCTCCCAGGGCTGGAGGCTGCTCGTGTGCTGATGGGCTCAGATGTCTGGAAAAGGGTGCAGGAATCAAAGGACAGGGGGCTGTCACTGCAGCTCACAGTGCTGCTGATCTGACTGCTGAAAGGTGTGAGGTGTGGAAAAACAATCGGGATGCTGAAGGGAAGACTGGAATGACAATGACTTGATCCTGTAAAATCTCCCATTAGGAGTTGAAAATTTAAAGAGGCCAAGCAGTAGTGAGGACGAGGGAAGGGGAAGATTGGTTTTGGTTTGTGTTCCATAAGCTTTTCATACTAAACAAATTTACTTTGTGGGATCAGTGGGAAAAAAGCTGAAAACACAGGATCCTTTCTTTAAAAATACACGGATACACATTTACAAGACTCCTTAGTGCATATTTACACTATTTTGTTTTCTTTCTAGAATTAAATCTGCCATAAACCTTCAAAGACTTCAGGGCTGTTTCAACAGCTGAATTACAAAACAGCCCAGTCACAAATTACAAAATAAACCTGGATGGTTTAAATAAAGGGGGAAAAAATAAACCACATGATTCACTTCCATATAGATTTATATAGGAAAGATTGTTCTCTTGACACAGGTTATGGTTGTGAAATGGTGAACTTTGGTATTTTAATTCATATTTTAATTCATGCTTTGACATTTTGGGTCCCAAAGAGAAGCAGCTGACTGGGCCCTTGTTAGACCACAACCCTGCTGGGAGGGAAACTGCTCCAAGCCATTTTGCCCCCCAAAAACTCCACGAGATGATGGTGGTGGAAACCAGACTCTAAAACCAACTTAGCAGAAGCTCTTTTTGAAAAGAAATGTATTTTCTTCATAAATACAGTACAATTACATTTTACAATGTCTTTTTTTTTAACTTCCTAGACATAAAAACACTAACTTTTACAAAAGAGTTCCTATACAAATACATGAAAAGAGACCCCCACCCTTGTCCCCCTTCCCTGGCACGGAGCAAACCCTGGGGCAGCACGGGGGAATCTGGGTAAGCCCCAGGCAGAGGAGGCTCAGTTTTCCCGAGTTTTCCTGTCCTGTCCTGATTTGGGCCAGCCCCAGGCAGAGGAGGCTCAGTTTTCCCGAGTTTTCCTGTCCTGTCCTGATTTGGGCCAGCCCCAGGCAGAGGAGGCTCAGTTATCCCAGGTTTTCCTGCCCTGAGCATTCTGGGTTTGTCTGGGTGTGCAGAGCCTCGGTCCTGCCGGAGCCACCATGGGTGTCACCTTGTCCCAGAGCCACCACGGCTGTCACCTTGTCCCAGCAGTGTCACCTGTCCCACACACTGCTGGTCCCACCCAGGGCTCCTGGAGCAGGAGGTGTCCTTGGAAATGGGGCTGGCCTAAAACTCTGTGAGCCCCCCCAAACTCAGGCAGCCCCAAAAAGCGAAGCAAAGGCGATGCTCAGCTGTCACACGGGCAGAATTTCAGCCCCACCACACATGGTGACATCAGTGTCCCCCTGTTCCTCCCTGAGGAACAACTCACACATCTTCTTGAGTCCTCTGACACTGCTCTAAACCCCTCAGGAGTTGCCAGGTTGGAGCTGTTTAATTTAATAACAACATTGGGCCAGGTGGAACAAAGTCTCTGGGTCTCAGGCAGTTCCCCGAGCAGTCAAACCACAGAGGAACTGCCCAAGGGAAGGACTTGGGAGTTTGGCCTTTCTGTAAGCAGTGAAAGGAAAGAGGAAAAATAACTAAACTTCATTTTTTCATTTTGCTCTACAAAGAAGAATATGTGGCTTTCTTTATAAAAGCTACAATTCTGCTTCTAATACCCGAGTTTAAGAAAAAACTCTTAGTCTAAAATTTTGGTTTGCGAAGGTCGTTGCAATCACTGTTAAAAACCACTTTCTACTAGAAATAAGCTCTACAGAAGGCAAAGGAAGTAGGTGTGCAGTTTGTCTCCTTAAAGCAGTTTCTGTTTTAAAAACAAAATCAAGATCTGTACACAGACTGAAGGCTATGGTACACATCTTCCCCAAAGCAAGCAGCTCATTTACATTCACATCAGGATGGCTCTGAGGAAGCTCCAGGGGAAGAACACATTCCTGATGGCTCCCAGTTTGTCAGCACAGGAAAATGACCTCCAACTTCCACAGCAAAGTTTCAGGGGTTTTGCTTTTTTGGAAGAAATCAAAATTACAAAATAGGGCAAAGAGCCCGACCTAAGCAGGGTAAAACTGCAGCATCTTCCAAAATCACTTCAATGGGCAAGGAACTGCCAAAGGCTCCTGCAGTCAGAGACAGCCTGGATTCCATTTCTGGAGGAGATAGTTGCTGTATTTTACTCACAGGAAGCTATCATGTCCTTTTTGATTCAGAAAAATAAAATGCAGTGGCACTCCACTTGAAAACAGTGAGCTGCAGGGAGGATAAACCAATTATTTGCACCTGAACAGCCAATACTGATTGGGGAAAATCAGTTTTCTGAGAGAGGTTTTATCTGTAAAAGATCCAAATTTTCCCAGAGATTTTAGAATTAATGTGATTTAGGTGAGTTGTAACTGTTCATTTAGAGCCCTACAGTCATAAAACTTCTTTCCAGCTGCTGAGAACTATTTGTAAAGATGGAATATAACTTTTCCTGACTCGGAAGGAAAAGCATTCAAACATTTCTCCCCCCTCTCACACAGACACTCAATGGCATTTGATTTCCCTTTTTGTTCATTTTAAGCCAAACCCACAAAACATAATATAAATATTCATGCTGAAATGGCAAAAAAAGATGGACACCTTGAGCTAATGAGAAAAGCTGCATTTTCACCAACTGTGGAGGAGGAAGAGCAATCAAATCATCCAGGGTGGGCATTACTTCATAAAGTGGGATGGAATTAAGCCAAGAGAAATAAAAGCAAGGCATTCTCAGGGATGAGGTGGTGGTGGTGGTGGACAGTGTGCCTAGAAAATGGTTCAGAGGGAAGGGAGGGCTGGAAGTGCCTGGAAAGGCGTTCAGAGGGGCAGAGCCAGGCAAAGCCCTGCAGTGCAGCCCTGCAGTGCCTGCAGCTGGCTGATGGAAGGGGTTTGAGCCTGCCCAGTGCATCTCCCACCCCACCTCTGCCTCCTGCAGGACTGGCCTGAGGATCCCTAACCACAGCAAATCTGCTAGAAAGGATGGGAGGTGTTTTCATGGGGTTTAAGTGATTATTGTCAGAAGGAAAGCTCGGGGCTGACCTTTAGGCACCACCTGTGCAGAGAGAGGCAGAGAGAGGCACCTCCTCTCCCCTCCTCTGTGGAACTCCTGAGATCCCTGTTGGTCTGGTAAGGCCATTGCATTGGAACACCACAGCAGTAGTGTCAAACAGGAATTAAAGGCATTCACCAACTCTGTGATCATTAATTGCTGCATTTTCTTATTTCTGGGGTGAATTGAAAATTTTGCTACTCTAATGCTGCACAGAAAGCTGAAACCAGTCAGGCTCCCAGTGTGTGACCACTGGCTAGAGAAATATTTTAACATTCAAGTACAAAAAAGAGTAATTTTTAACAGAAATTAATATTGAAGTGTTTTAATAAAATGCAAAGACAGTAACAAAAAAAAAATACTCATGTACTTCTATTGGTCTTAATATTTCCTTATGGTTTCTGTAACCAAAGCACTGCTGCATCTGTGCTAGTTCCCAAAAACCTGGAAGTCATTCTCTCATGACTTAAAGATGTATCTTTCTTCTGTAATGCCTCTGGGACTTTCTTTAAGCTGCTCTCTCCACTCAGATGAATTCAAGGAGTATTTTGAAAGGAGAGAATCTGCCATCTGAACCTTTGCATGGAGCTTCTCTTTAAAGCTCTACCTCTGAGGCTTTGCTGTGTGAAAAAGAACCCAGTCTCTCCAGAAAGGAGGGACATACAAAGTTGAAGGGCATTTGAAATATAGAAAAGTCTGCTACAAAGAAAGATCTCCACAGATGCAGTAGATTAAGCTGTTAAATCTGAAAAACAACAGGGCTTCCCTCTTGAGCTATGGTAAATGTGAAATAGTTTCACTAAAGCCAATGGAATTACCATGTCAGAAATCTGATCTAACAGATCAGGGCTGGGCCTGTAAATTCTCCTTATTAATTTATGTAAAACATGAACGCAATATATTATTTACTATCCACTGTACAAATTATTGAAAAAAGTACTTAAGTATAAAAGTATGGCAAATCTTGCAAAAGGAACTACAAATAAGAAACGCGACATTAATCACCGGAGTCGTTTGTTTTAACAACGAAATAATTAAAAAAGAAATTTGGGAAGTTAAAAAAAAAAAAAAAATCTTACCACACTGAAAATAGGAATCTTTTCAACCTATGAACATGAAATACCTATTCTGAGTTCTTACACTGAGAGGAAAGAGGAAGTGAAAGGGAAATCTCCCTTGCTCACCGCTCAGATTTATAAAAGCTTCCCAGAACACCTGTACTCTAAAACCATTAAATGATGCTCACAACAATGTCCCTGGCTCTGATCATTTTAAGGCCATTAAGATCACCTTACTACATTCAAGCTAGACATGTAACCAGCACCTGTGAGAGCAGGTACTTCTGCTTAAGAGACTTTTAAAAAACACTGAAATGAAATATCAGCTGTAGTGCACTTAAGGTCTAGGTTGTTTTCTCCAGATGTTACCAGATCCAGTACTTAAAAAATAAAGGGGGAAACTTTCAAAGAACAAGTGTTATGGGGTTTTTTTATAATTTAGAACAAATTATAAATTAACCTGTCCAAACTTTTGAGACATAATATACAAGAGCAAACAGCTGAGTATTCTTTTATTACTCAGGTACTACATTTTTTTTTTGTCCCATTAAAAATGTCTTTTAAAAATTTCTTGCTACTGTTATCCCAGCTCAGCTCCTGGTACAGCCTTTCAGATGAGGTATTCTACCATCTCTCCATCTGGGAGGTCCTGTCCCACAGTCTGAACAGGGGCTTTTCTTTCAAGAGTGCTGGAGTGGAAGAGTGGCCCATCTACGTGATGAGGAGAAACAAGAAACAGACAATTAAAGGTGTAACTTTAGAAATATGACATTAACATTTTAAGTCATCTTGTAGCATTGGCCAAAGCTGATGACTTATTTAGTTTTAAAAAATTCAATTCCCACGTGGGCAGCCAAACAAATAAAGCTATTTTATCAAATTCCCTTTGGGTACTTCCCCCTGACACACAAATCCACATAAAACTGCAGTGCCTGCATTTAAACCAATGCAGTCAGGGTAGATTTGCAGCACCAGACCTGTTCTCCCTCGATACCCATTAAAGAGCAGAGCATGGGCAGGAGGCAGAGCCCAGCCAAACACTCTCTGCCATGAAGAACAACAGCATTGTAATGTGTCTGTAAGGAGAAGAGGCAAGGTTGTGTAATCTGCATGGATTTGGCAGAGTGGGCTGGAAAATGAGCAGCTCTTGCCAGCTGGGAGCTCTGTGGGAAGCAAATTCAGCTCCTGGGTCACTGTCAACTGGATCTCCAAGGCTGAGGTTGGTGCTGTGACTGGATGGTACCAGGACAGCTTTACTGTGGTAGTTCCCTCTCCTTCTTCTCCCTTCCCCTCTGTGAGCCCACCTGGTTTTGGCTGCCCACTCAAAGCAATGGCCAGTTTGAACAGCCAATTTTCATGTGTTTAAACCCCACATCCTACTCACAACTTACTTCAGAGTACACACTGACTCAGAGACTGCCCAGGGATTTGCATCTCTTGTTCTCAATTCCCAAATCTTGCTGCACCTCCCTGCCCAGTGTGCCCACGCTCATGCTGCCACTCTTCAGGCTTTTTAAAAATTCCTTCAGAGTGTTTGAGACCACTCAAACACCACCCTGAAATCACCTTGTCCTCACAAAAACTAACCCCAGTTTGCCTGGAAGGAGAAAGGGCCATCAGGGCTGCCCCAGAGATGGTGAGGGGGTGGCAGGGTGCCCCCTGGCACTGGGGCTGAGTTCCCTGTTTGCTCTGTTACCTGTTTTCTCTGCACTGTAGGTCAGGTTGGTGCTGGGGAGTCGTGCTGGGGTGGGAGCTGCAGGGGAGGGAGCAGCTTTGCCCTGCTCACTGCCTCTGTCTGTCTGGGTGCTGCAGTCTCTGCTGCCTGTCTTGGAGTGGGCTGACAGCAAGGGCGTGGAGGGGAGCACAGGAGAGGGGGTGGAGGGGATGGATTCGGAGCGATATTCTGTTCCCAGCAGAACACCTGGGTGGGAAAAGGGAAGGAAATGTCACAGTCACAGAAAAACAACTCATAGCAGCTCTGCACTGATTGCTCCAGGACCTGGAAAGTGTTCCCTCCCTCCCTCCTCCCTCAAGAGGCAGCACTGGTTTGCCTTTCCACAGCACCTTCCACCCCTTCGTGCTGAAGTACCTGAGGAACAGCAGTGTCCTCATGTTGCTGCCTGCACACCCTGAAATCACCTGCAACAGGTCCTCATTTACATTTCAGGGGTTTTTACTCTGTTTTGGGCCTAACTTGTCCCAGGGAAAAAAAAAATATCTGGGGTTTGCTTTGTTACCACTCAATTTCTCCGAACAATGCAGCACTCATGTTGGTGCAGGCACAACACTACAGGATGGAAATCCTGATTAAAATCTCTGCTCCAACTCAAGGAGATTTTACACCTTCAGCCAGCTGAAAGCAAGTGCTTGAGGACACTGAAAACTGTATCCCAGACATCCCTGAAGTCAGGTGGCAAACTGGGAATAAAGGCTTACATATTCAGATTGGGAATAAAGGCTTACAATAGCAGAGCCTGAGTATCAGAAGTCACTATTTCCCAGAAGTGATTAAAATAAGCAGCTATTTCAAATGTGCCCCATCTTGCAGCCAGCTTTACTGCAGGCCAGGCCAGCTGCTCTATCTATCCAACAAATCCTCCTCTGCTGTCTCCCCTCCAAGCAGTGGCTCGTGTTTCCACATTGGAAATTTTGAATTTTAATTTGGAAATTACCCAGGCTGCCCTTCCAGCTCTTGTCCTCCCTCTTCTCCTCCAGGATGGGGGTGCTGCTCAGCGTTGAGGAGTGGGACAGCAGGCCTGAGCCAGCGTTGGAGATGGACATGAGGGACTTGGCAGGTCTCATGGAGGAGAGCTGCTCCGTCTTGCCGGGCTCCTTGCGGGAGCGCTGCTGCAGCACTTTGATCATGGCATCCTTCTCAATGATCTGAGCATGCAGGGTCTTAATCCTTTGAGGGAAGGAAAAGGGACAGTTTAAGTGTCTCTCATCTCACTGGGCTGAGGCCTCAGTGTCCCCATGGCTGTGATTAGGGCTCCCTTAGGCACTTGGAGAGATGGAGGGAGGATGCCAGAGGATTGTCCTGGGCACTGGCTGCTCTCTGGCCCACAGAGCACCCACACCCACCCACCTCTGGCTACTGGAAACTGCTCTAAACAGCCATGGAAGGAGCTCTGAGACAAACCTGAGAGTTATAGGCAGACATGAGACCAACAGAAAGAATTAACACACTTTGAGGAGTCTGCATTGGGCCTAGCCCCAGGGAAAACAGCTCTGTGAGCCTGTTAAGGGGTGGCTGGAGCCTGGGGTCTGATGAAGATACCCTGAAGAGAGAACAGGAACAAGCTAGATGCAAAAAATCTAAGACAAGACATTTTTGCATTAGCCCTCAGTATCAAGACAGGTTTTGGATTGCTGTGTTTATTCTTCCTTGGCCAAATGAGCGTCTGGCATTTGACATCGCTGCTGCTGCTGCTGAAGACACAAGAATTTCTGGTTCTGAGGCATCTACCCAGGCAGTTCATTTCAAATCCCTGTCCCAGAGAAGCCAGACAGGACCAAAGTGCACTTTACCTTCCTTCCATGTCAAGACATCTCCTGTTGGCCAGCAGGATCTCCTCCTCCTCCTTCTGGATGCGAGCTTCCAGGGAGGTGTCGTAGCTGGGGTTGGGCGAGTGGCTGATCACCGTGGTGTCCCTGGAACAAGCAGGACAGCACATGAAGGACCTGCTAAGTTTGCTGCATTCCCCCCAGCAGCACAAAACTACCACTCAAATGGAACAAACAAGAATATCCACTATGTTTTTTGGAGTTTAAGCTGGCTCAGTGCCTTCCAAAAATCCAGCTCCTAACTTCATTTTGTCCTAGTGAAGAGAGATTACAAAAACACGCAGATCATTACAACAAGAACCTCCTGTCCATCTCAGACCAGTACCTCACCTAAACTGATCACTGCACTACTCTGAACTGATCAATGAGGCAAATCTGAGGACACAAGCAGGGGAAAGGAACACCAGGCACTCCTCTTCAACTTCAGATAAAAATCTTTTTCCTTTTCCCTTCCAACAGTGTCATATAGGGAATGTGAATATCAAAGGGAACAAGGCATAAAAGTTTCTTCTGCAATCCTAAGCAGCTTGGTCCAAAAAATTTGGAATAGGGTGAAAAGAGTTTCAGATTGATTCCATATAAAGCCTAATGTTAACACTGTGATAGTTGGTCAGTCCACTAACCAAATAATGAGTATTTCACTCCTGTGAAATGGAATTCTTCCACTTGTGAATGTGGAAGGGCATGAGAAGCTCATTCACCAAAGAAACCCAACCTGACTCAGTTCCTGCCTGGGCTCTTTCCTCAGCTTCCCAAGGGATTCCAGTTTCCACTGTTAAAGAAAAGGGAGAGAGATCTGGACAGTGTAGATGAGGTTGGCACTGGAATTAGTGGAATTTAGATGGAAATGGAAAAGCAGAGGCTCTTTCCTGACTGGACAACATTCCTGTTCATTTATGAAACCTGAGCAGGCCTAACACATCCCCTCCCCTGTTTATCACTCCATGATAAACAATAGCCCAGGCCCCAGGTTATCAGCCCACACTGAAAATATAACACAGCCTCTAAGCACAAGGAGCCTTTAGGGAATCTCTGTGGAGGTGGAAAACAGTGCACAAGAAGCATCAATACCCTAAAATAACAGCTTCCCTCTGCAGCAAGATAAGATAAGCCTTTAAACGCTAACACAGCAGATCTGCAGCTTCACCCCTGTAATTCCATGTGATCTTACAAGCTGGGAAGCCAGTTGTGATAACATCCCTATCTGGATTTGGCTCATGAAACAATCTACACTAAAATCTGCTGTCCAGAACCATCAGCTGGTGAGCAATGAAATGACATGCAAGCAAGGCCTAATGCTAAGGAGTTGCACTCCAGTGACAGTTCTTGTTCAGCAACCAGCTGAGGCACTCAGGCCTATTTACAGCCATCAGAAGGGTTTCTGTACAGTTGTCGTGGAATGGGAGCCTGTTACCAAATTTCAGACACTCTTCCCACCCCCACAAGCAGTGCTTTCCATACACAGCAGAATGTTTTGAGCAGAATTTCCTAGTAGATGCTTCTGGTTAGTAACCAGACAATACCACAAAGTAATTTGCAAAAACATTCTGGAGAACAAGGAAGCCATTCAGGGTGAATGATGTGAATCACCAAGCTCACCCCATCTCACATGACTTCAGCAAGGACTGATTCCTGTTTTAAAAATAAAAAAAAAAAACCCAAGCCTCTTCTCCTTTGGATCAACAGCTTCTAGGAATGGCTCAGAACAATTCTGTCTGGAAAATGGATCCTGCATGTGGAGGAATCTTCCCCTGGAAAAATGTTTCTAACTGCTGGCAATTGCACAGCTCCCAGGAAGAGCAGCCAAGCTCCACCTGCTTGCAGAGTTCTGAGGAGCTGTTCAGACCACAGGGTGAGCAGTCACAGGAGGAGGGCATGACAACATCCCTGGGTGGGAAATATGACATTCAACTGAAAAAAGAAAATAATCCCAGTACTGTGGAAAGTCCCATTTACCTCTGAGCAGCCACAGTCGCAGCTGCATCCAAAGCAAACTGTCTCATCACACTTTCCTCCAGGTATTTCTGTTCCCACTTGGTCATGTCAGCTTCCAGAGCAAGGATCCTCTCTTCCTTCTCCCTCAGGAGCTCCATGAGCGCCGTGGCGTTGTACTCAGAGACATTGGCAGCCTGAGATGTGCCCTGACGCTGATTCCCAGGAGGAAAAAACCAAACCAAACAGAAATAGAAATCTCAGGATGCAGCTGTAAGGCTCAGGGTTGGCTGCTTTGCTTTTTTTGTCGCTGGTTTGACACAAGAACCCCCCAGAGGGAAATGCAGAGGCTTTATGCTGTGTTGGGCAGGCATGAGATGGAAAATACTCCTCCCAAGGCCTTTTTTTTCCATGTGCAAAGCCCCAAATATACATCCCAGAGCTGGACTGTGCTATGCAGGTGTGATGTGCACATCATGCCTGATGTAACACACACTGACTCCCAAGTGTTCAGCAAGGCACTGAGTAGTATCACCCCTTCAAAAAAACACAGCCAAAATATTTTTAAAGCATTTGATTACTAAATTAATATCACCAGTGTGTAGCTAGGGACTGAAATAATTCACTTCTAAAGCAAGATTTGGAAGGCAGTGTTCCCTTCCAAAGTAAGGGAGCGTGGAGATTTGCTCAGATAATAAATAGTTCAGTGAATAAAAATTGCAGTTTTATATGGAAGTCTCATGTGGGATTAGCAAGGCATTTGACTCAATAATAAAATAAATGGTTTAAAGGAATAGAAATTGGGCAGACTAACTATCTTATGCTGAGCTCAGAATTTTTAACCATGACAGGAAAACAATTTTTTGCGTTGACTCAGGCTCAATGGAAAAAGTTGTGGGGTTTAGAGCACCTGATCTTCCAAAAATGTAACAGAAAAGTTTATCAAATTACTGTAACTCCTACTAAAACCAAGCAAAATCCCAATATTTAAAGATCTCTTCCTAGGCAGAGATGGAAGTTAGGGGATAAAAGTAACCTGAAACTAAATGTGATCTAGAACACAGGCCTGTATCCTATTTCCAGAAAAATTCAGACACCTGACAGTTCATCTGTATTTAACACAGGCTGAAGTAAATGCAATTCTTAACACACCTGCACAATCTACTTCTCATTCATTCTTTTCACTGAAAAAGACTCATAACAATAATGCAATACAGTCTGTGTGAAACTCCCATCTATTTCCATCTATAGAATTGGCTTTACTAGTTTAGCCTTGTGTGCTTTTTTAAATTCAAAAGGTTTTTGAAGAGCCTCTTTTCAGGCCAGTTGTTAATGAATTTTATATAAAATCCCTGAATGAATTTTATATAAAATAATGAAATTTGCATTAAAAAACGTGAACAAGATTTTTAAAATAATTTCAAGTAGCATAACCACGGTATTTAAAGGTAAAGCAGCATGGAGCTACGAGGCTATTTCTGCACCTTGTCACAGGATGGATCCCCTCTTGCTCCTTAACTTAATTCTCTAATTGAAACAATTAAATCAGGTAAAAGCAACACAGTGGCAAGGAAATCCATGAATCTAACTAGAGAGAAAGAAGCTTTTGAACTATATAAGATAAGATAAAATATCCAGTTTTTAAACTAGATAAAGTTTAAAGATAAATGTATCTTTACAAGATAAAGATAAAGATAAAGATAAAAACCCCAGTGCCTTTCTGTTGTGTGTGGTACCTGCTGCATGCGCAGAGACTCCAGCTCCCTCTCCAGCCGGGTGCGCAGGCGATGCTCCAGCTGCTCCCTCTTCTCACACGCTGCCTGCAGCTGCACCAGGGCCTGCTGCATCTTCTCCACCTTCTCCACATACACCTGCTTCTTCTTCAGCTGAAACAAAGCAAGAAAAGGCAGCATGAACGAGGAGAATGGGTGGACTTGGGGGCTTTGCCAGCAGGAAGAATGTCCAGGTGATTTCCAGCAGCTGAAAGGAACGCACAGGAAAGATGGAGAGAGATTATTTACAGGGGCCTGGAGAGACAGGACACAGGGAATGGCTTCCCACTGCCAGAGGGCAGGATTAGAGGGGATATTGGGAGGAATTCTCCCCCCAGATGCCCTGGCAGCAGCTTCCCCTGGCAGTGTCCAAGGCAGGTTGGACAAGGCTTGGAGCAGCCCAGGACAGTGGAAGGTGTCCCTATGGCAGAAGGTTGGAATTGGATGATCTTTCTGGTCCTTTTCAGCTCAAACCATTCCATGGTTCATGCCTGCTGTCAGTGGGCCCCAGCCTCCTGCTCTGGACTGGACACTGAGGATGTCCCAGCTCTGCTTTCCTGCTGGGTGTATTTGTCCTTTTTGTCCTCAGTGACCCCACGGTAACGATGGGGAAACAGGAAATTATCTGTGGCAAGTGTCTGAGAGCAGCAATGGACTAAAAAGGGACTTTCAGGGACTAAAACAGTGTTTGAGTGACTTGACACACGTTTCCAAGGTAACTGCAGCAGTGGTTAGAGCTGGTCCCCAAGTTGAGAACACTCTCAGTGCAATATTGAAAATTGCTGGCAGCATTTTTACAAGATTAAGCAGAAACTGAATCAAAATTTGTAGCATCCCATTGCAGTCTGGTCACAATAAAATAACAGGATCAAAGCACACACCAGCCATGACCTGAGCTCTCCCCATGCCAGGTTTTTATCCAGGTTTATCCCAGCATTCTGGACATTCTTCTTGGCCTGAGAGATCCTGCTCTGTTCCTGCCACTGCCCTTCCATCCTCCTCCACTGTTCATCCTGCAAACCAAGCTGCCACCCTGCCTCACAAGAACCAGCAAAAAGAGCCCCCCAGTAACTGTCTCAGCAAGGTTAATCCACAGGTCAGGCAGAATAAAAACAAACCAAAATAGGACTTAAAAAAGTAAAATAAAATAAAACATATCCAGGGCCCAGCTCTATTCAAATATAGGGAATAGTGCACACCTGTGGGCATTATTTTCTGTGTAGGAACAGACTAACAATTGCAATTAGCTGGCCCTGTGCAGCAAATCTGGGGCAGTGCTTTTGTAGCTCTGATTGTCATAAACCCTGAAATACAAAAATAGCAGGAAGAAGGCAACTTTTCCCAACAGTCAGAGCCAAAGAAGCACCACAATGCAAAACACAGACTCCCTTATGTGAGTTCAAAGAGCTGCTCTACAGCTTGATGGAAGAAAAGTCCACTGAGGGATATTAAAGACAAAAGACCCCACTTTTGGCTCAGGAAGTCCTTCTTGGAAGCAGAAAATATTCTGGGGAAGTATCAGGGCTCGTTGGCCTCATTCTGACAGAGTTCCCTAGGAATCTGCTCTCAGCCTCAGCACGCACAGGATACTTTGATCTCAACAACACGAGCTGTTCTTACATGGCACCTTTGTTCCAAAAAGGTCTTATCATGTGTTTCTTAAAAATTTTTCCCTTTTCTCACTCCTGTTCCTTCAGGCAATGCAAAGAGCAGAGACAGAAAAATCTCCCAACGCTATTTATCCCAGACATAGAATCCTTTTCTTCTCTCCATAAAGTCAGCAGGCATCTAATCTCACAGTGTGAATGCTGCTGCCTTAGAGGATTTTCCCCCAACAAGAATTTTATAATAAAATTTACAATAAACAGTGAGCAATCCAGCCAAAGGGCTTCCCACCAGTGCATGTACAGTAGAGAGGTATTTTTATAATTTGATTGCTCAAGATTTCAGGCTTGTTTGGAATGGGAGGGATGAGAACATTTTAATGTAACTTAATAGTCCACTGCTGCTCTGCAGAAAATCAATAAATATGTTATACTTAATACATCTTTTTATTCCAGATCAGAGTACTTGGTAACACCAACTGAAGGTTTGTCAGACTCCACTAAAGTGTGGATTAATGCACCAGTTTTAAACTTAGATTAACAGCAGCTCAAAGTAGCCAAAAGTGATAAATATAGGGTCAGCAGCAGAACCCAGAAATGGAGAGCACTCAGTATCTTGGGTGTTGACCTGGACAAGAATGAGGAACATCTTCATAAACTCACTAGCAGTGAAATACCATGTATTAAGCTGAAAAATAATCTCTTCAAAACCAGCTCTCCTCCCTCTCTCTTCTTTATAAAAGAAGTTAAGGATGAGGTGATGGACATTTGGTCTCATTACCTACTACAAAGCATTTAAATTTCTGAGCAACTTTTTTTTACCACACAGGCAAAATCCTGCAAAAGCAGCCACAACATTTTACAGTTTCACAATTAACAAACCTGAGTATGCATATGTGTGGATTAACATGCTGGCCTGCATTCAAAGAATACCAAGAGCCCAGCCAAAAAAGCAGAATTAGGACACAGAAATTCCACCGAAACGTTCACTTTGAACATGCTCCCATCAGCCAAACCTGCAGGTGAAAAGTTGCAACACAAGCTGTTGCCCAAGTTCCCAGCACTGCCTGCACACGCCTGGCTCGGGCACCAGAGCCAACCTACAGGCACGGCTTGTTCAGTGGCTTTGCAGAAAAGACAACATCTTCTTTCTCCCTTCACAAGATGCACTTCATCTTCCAGCATCAGGAAGAATTAGGAATGTTGGAAGATTTCGGGCTGGTGTGTGTATTCTTTTCAACAGCTCAAAACTGGAATTAATTCACAAATGCCTCCAATAATGTTCAGGTTTTTGGAACCCAGGTGTTCAGTAAGCTTTAAAGGCATGGGATGTGCTCCAGACAACTCAAATTTCTTAATGTCTTTTGTCAGAATTGTCCTTTCCCCATAAGATAATCTCATTTCATGCATTTGCTGCCCTCAGTTAAGTCACTGCATATTCTGGCACTCTCATTCATTTCCAGCTCTGCCACTCTGCTACTGCAACTATTTGTGAGAAAAAATTACCTTTCTGTGAACCAGGATTCTCCAGAAGTCAGAGAAGAGAAACCTAAATTCAATTTTTTTGTTGTTTTTCACCTCTCTGACTGGATCTGAACTCTCAATGTAAAGAGGATCAGGAATGATTCTTCCAGGCACAGAAGGATTTCATTACCAGAAATCGAGAGCATGATCTTGTTTTCCTAAGACAGGAATTGGAAACAATTTCCTGAGTATTGCCAGGGTGCTGAAGACATAACTAAGATGGGAAGAAGGAAAAAAAGGCAGCATGCCGAGGCTTGCTCTTGGTCATTTGCCATGGATTCCCCACCCTCTCTCTCCCAGCAAAGAACCAAAATGGGCTGCTCAGTGCCGAGGGCCACAGCAACATCCAGCAGGGCAGGGATGGCATCAAAGGACACAGGAATTCTCTCCTCTGCATCAGGCCTTGCAGTGAACACGTGCTCCAGATAAGAGCTCATTCCTGAAGCTTTACAAGGATGCAGTCACGCCCTTTGGGATGTAATTTTAAATAAATTTGACAAGATAGTAATTTTCCTTTTGATGGTACAGCATTTAACTAAGGAGCAAGCTCATGTTCACATAATGTATCGTAACTGCTTTGCCTCCAAGGGTGCTCTGAAAATGCAGAGCATTCTGCTAATGAGAGTATCTTCATTTTAACACCTATTTATGATGTAAGATCTCAAATAACCTCAGTGCATGTCTGGAAGCACAGCAGGATGACTGTATCCATCCCCAGCATTTCCTACAGCACGATTTTAATAATGTCCTTATCATCTCCAGCTCAATCTCTGACTGCTTTGGAAAATGTCCTAACCAAGCATCAGAGGTCAGGCTATCATTTTATCAACAAAATTTTCTAACTAAACCAATGTAAACAGGAGCAGTCACTCTCCAGTTGCCATTTACTACAAAGTTTATGTAAATTCTGCAGCAGGACTGAGGAAAAGAAAAATAAAGACAACCATGAAAGCCCAGCCCATGGCCTGGGCTCTGCAGAAATTCAATTCACAAAGAGCAAAGCAATGCAGGGAATATCCCTGAAAGATTCCCTGGCTGCCTCATCAAGTATTTCCAGCTTCACTTAATTTCCCCTCTGCCTTGGCATGGTCTAAAATCAATGGCCAAAGATAAGTTTTCCTCTCAGAAATGGGATATTTGATTATTACTACAACTGCCCAGCAGAAAGGGAATTAACAACATTCTAAAAGCCAAATAAATCCTGTTCCTCATCTATTTAGGCTTTGACAAGCCATGCAATGCCTTTCAGGGATCCCAGGTCCTTGCAGAAGGAAGGCTCTGAGGAGGGCACAGATGTTTCATGGAGAGGGAGCAGGGGCACCCAGGAATGAGGAATTTTCAGTCAAGTCACGAGGCACAAAGGAGGCTGTACCATCCTCCAAGTGGAGCTGCCTGTGCAGGACAAACACAGCCCTGGACACTGCAGGTGAGGGGGAAGGATCTTCTTTTGGGAAAGAGATTCATTGCTTCCAGATGTGTTACTCAGCAAAGATTTATTTTTTTTTTTTTTTCTGGGGAAGAAGAGAAGACTTCCTGCAATGATTCAGAACTCTCCCAGGCATTTTGTCAAACCCAGCCATTACCCTCTTCATCTTGGACAGCTCCTATTTCAGCAAATTGGTAACACTCATCAGCATCTGCTTGTCTCCCACCCACTATTTCTGATGTCTTCAAAGTCTTTTGTTTAATATATTCAGGGTGTTTTCATAACATTCTGGGTTTATCCTAAAGCTGAATCCAGTCAGATGCAGCTGAAAATGTGTTTCCCCACAAGAATTTGCCTGCTATGGCAGAAATGTAGTATTAAAAAAAAAAAAAAAAA
>VWYP01010930.1:351354-384733 GCA_013400435.1 Pycnonotus jocosus | reverse complement strand
AAAAAAAAAAGAGCCAGCATGTTTAAATCACCTCACCCTCTTGCAGTTGGAATATATTCCTCTAGGATGCCTTTGAACCCTCAGTTTGTTTGAATTCAGGCCCAACAAGGCGCCAGTGGCCTCAGCAAGAATTCCTGCTGAAACAATTTGGTAACACTATCCCCTTGCTAGGGAACTGTGTTTGTGGTATGGGAATGTCACAATGTCGTCGCCCCCTTTGTTTGTGTTAAAATAAAAGTTCGAACCCTCAAAGCCACCTCTGGAAAATCACTAACAGGCAGAATAAGTGAGACAGTGACATGGCAATAAAAAGGCAGTTCTGTCACAAGAATGCAGCTCATTAGAGGGAAGCAGTCACAGGGAGAACAGGGAGGTTTCTCTCCTCTGCACCCAATCCATCCAGGAGTGACAAGCCATCCAAAAAGTGTCCTTTTTAGAAGCAACTCCTTCCTGAAAGGAGTATTAGGTGACAGCATATCTGAAACAAAGCTGTGGGGACCAGGAATATCTTTTTATAGACCCAGGGAAGTGACTGGAAAAAAACAGACCAGGCATGGAGCAGACAGCTTCTCCTTTGGGTCTCCTTCATCCAAGCCAGAGCTCTGTTCTGAAGCTATCACAGCATAAAAAGTACAATGGATGTCATTGGGGAATGTATTTTTGCTTTTCCCCCCACACAGAAGTCTCAGTGTTATCAGAAATAGAGCATTTTTCTTCTCTCTCCACACCAGCACAGTGAGAAAATGAACACAGCATCTCAGCTGGTATCTGCTTCATGTGGGATTCTGGTGGCTGATGGATCTTAGAACTCCTAAACACAAGCAATTTTAGAAAAGATATTTCATTCAAACTGATCCTCCCTAATCCCTCCGTTTCTACCCATTGCAGAGGTCACCAGCCTCCTCTCCCCACTGCAAGGTGTGTGTGTGAGGATGGCAAAGAGCAGATATTTTTATTTTCCTGCTGGTTGTCCCCGTTCTTCAAAGCCATCTCCTTGAGGCACTCGGTAAAAAAGCGGTTTGTGAAGCAGTGGAGCAAAGGAGTGAAAGTTACACTACCATAAAAAACCCACAAACCTTTCTTAACTTGAAGTATGGTCTTCCATGGTATAAATTAAATAGGGTAAGCAGAAATGACCGAGTTTGAGGGGAAAAAAAAAAAAAAAAGTAAAACCAGTAGCACTTGTAGCCTCTGCACTCAGCAGTTGTGGTTAGATAAAGTATTTGGCACCAAACTCCCTCCTGCAACATTCCAAGCCTGGTAAGGCCTGGCAGCAATCAGCATTTCCTCAGTGTCAGGTGGGTCAGGATGGTCCTTCCTGCAAAGCCCTGGCCCAGAGCAAAGCCCAGTTTAACTGCTCCATCTGCTCCAGGCTCTCCAGGTGTGTGTGAGCAGATGGGGTTAAATCCTGTGTGCTCAGCCACAACCCTGCTGCCATCCCCCTTGAGACCCTCACAGCAATCCATGCTCCAAAAATGAGAATTTTTCATTGCTTTAGCTCCAAGTATTATTATCACTAACTGTTTCTGACTGTGATATACATTTTTAAACCAACAGACATTTTACCTCAAATATGTTCAATTTATGTCAAATGTGTCACATGAAATGAAAATAATCTGAAGTTTTGATTTCAGAAACCACAGAGCAAGACTTCACTAGAAACAATTTTAGTAAGCTGCTGATTTATGCAAAACTGTGGAACATTTACTAAAGGGAAGAACAAAAATAGAGAAGTGAAAATAGGGGTTAATAACTGTGTATCTTTATGGAGAGTAGAGAAGTAGTAAAGTTTAAATATTATATATAAAACATATACATACTTAGCAATTCTGTTCGTAGACGCATTTAAGTTTGCTTTAAATATTTATGATCACTCACCCTATTTTGCACTTTGCAGAAATAAACCCCACACTATCAAAAACGTTAATGGCAGCTTGTTCTAAATTTGAAGAGCCATTTCACCCCTGCTAACATTCTGTGAATGTCTCCTTTTGCATCCAAACTGCTTCACACTGTACTTTAAAATCTTCAAGATCATTCCTTTCTTCATCACATTTAGCATCCCTTTATCTCTCCTTTCACTCTGCCTTGCATGCTAAAATCCAGTGTATATATAAACCCCTCAAAGCTCCACAGGTGTCTGCATTTTACAGATGGGTGGTTTTGTCCAGACTGGCAATTCAAGCCAAGGGTTTTGAAAAGAATCTAAAGCTCCAATTCCAGTGATGCAACATTTAAATTCAGTTACAGTCATATATGGCTTATAGCTCTCCCTAGAATGGAAACATTCTTTTTATAAAGGATCTGGTGCATACAAGGCAAGGTTACTCTGCTTAATAGGAAGTCGAAATGGAAAGGGTAAAAAGAAAAGCTGAAAACTTACATTACAAGAGGCAAGAAGCGAAATATGCATCCCTCCCTCAGGCCCTGAGCCACAGTAGCTGCCAAACCTGAGCCTAAGAAACTCCACCCTCTTCTGCAGGACCAGTTTGGAAATTCCTGACACTCACAGGGACTAGTCATCACTCAGATTAACCTGGCCAGAATAAAGAAATAATGCACAAATTGTTCATATCTCCTGGCCACTGAATGCCACTAACTCAGAATGGTGCTCCCAGCCCCTCCTAAAGGTGCCCTGAGCTCTGAGCAGCTCCTTGGGCACCTTTTGGAGTTACCAAACAGCCTGGGTTGGAGAACTTCCCACAGTTCAACACTAATGAGGCAACAAATGCCTTGTAATCCTAAGTATTTCATTAAAAAGTGATTTTGGAAACCTGCAGAAGTGACTCTTTACCATTTGTTTCCCCTTATTCCCTCTCACCTCTAGGAAAAAGCAGAGTTAATTCCTGTTCCCTCACTGAGACACTTCCATATTTATCTACAGCAGGAAGGGTGGCACTTCCTGCACACCCTGGGATTCCAGCAAAGGTTGGATGCATGTGACCACAAGCCCTCAGTGCAGATCATTTCACTCTGGATCAGCCTGTGTGTGGTTTTTATAAGCTATCATGCAATTTAGCCCACAGTGACTTAGCTATTTCACTATTCTACCTAGGCAGAAACACTTTGCCACAGCACTGAACCCAATTCTTCCAATAAAACAAGAGCAGTCTTTTGAAAATAAAACATGCAATTATTATTACCCCTCAAGGCTTCAACTTTACTGTGAGAGAGCCAGAATTAGTGCCTACACAGAAGTTCAACCCAGCCAGAGCACCTTATCCACACTGACTCCAAGCATTTTCCAGGGAAACCACCAGGATGTCCCATGCACTTGGAGTTAGTGACACATCAGACTTTGAAATAAGGAGCTGAAATTTGAATGAAAACCAAAGAGCTCCAATACATTGCAGAATCAATGACAGAATAGTTTGAGGGCCAAAGAGAGCCATGTCACATGTAAATTAGCCCATAACCTAATTCTCCCTGTCCCCTGAGTGAGTGCAAGTCAGCCATGCCAGGCCAAAAGAGGTGATGACAGCAGGTAAACCCACAAGAACATCCTGAATGAGCAGAGCAGGTCCAGGGGAGATCCAGAGGGACTGAGGGAAGGCTTCCATGAAGAGATTAAAGGAAGGGCAAAAATTAAGGACATCAGGGAGAGACACAGGAAGGTTCAGGGGAGGGCTGTTGAGGCAAATCCAGAGCTCCGAGAAGAGCAGGCTAAAACTCAGAAATGAGCTCTACCTGCAGCTGGGAGAGGAGGATATTCATTTAGTATTTGATCATTCCTCCTCTGTTGGCACAGATTGGGATTCTGAAGGGACAGAGAACTAAAAGCAGACAAGGGGAGAGTTTGAGGAATGTCTCTGAAGGCAGGAAAATTCAGGTGGACAAAGGCACAGTGCCCAGCTGAGGGTGACTCTGAGTGCTGGCAGCCAGGGAGATGGCAGAGCTGGAGAACAAATCTGCAGTGAGGAAGTGTGCTTGGTCAGGAGATTTCCTCCTGAGACTCTCCATGGAGGAAGAGTAGGAGGAAAGGAAGCAGAGGCTGGAGTGGGAAATGGGGCCTTTGAGAGGAGAGTAGAAGGCAGGAGGGAAGGATGGACACGGTGACGCAGAAGGGCACAAAGGTGAGAGCCAGGAGTGGCAGGGACAAGGCTACAAAAGAAACTGCTGTGAAAGCTGCCCAACTAAGCAGCTCAAATACACTATCCCCTCTTGGGAGGAAAGGGAGAGAAAACAACTAAGGTCATGTCCAGCTTCTTACAAATGCTGGGCACATACAGAGATCTGCACTGTCCCCACAAGAGGACAGGCTGCATTCATCTGATATTACTTGAAAGTCCATCCAGATCTGAATTCCTGCCAAGTTCAGCAGGTTTCCAGGGCTGAGATCCCACTTCCAGTCCACTTTTACAAGTTGAAACAAAAAGAAAACAAAATAAGGCTGCTTAGACAAAAGCATTTCCAAGGAAATAGAGATTTGTGGCTTATCTGTTTAGCAAGTCAACACAAAGCCAAGCCGATAGAAACAGCTTTAAGAAAGCAGATTTCCTTAGAACTTCCACAAGACAAACTCATTCCCACAACCACTTTTGCTGGAACACAAGCTACCCTGACTCTCAGCATCCTTACCTCCTCCTCCAGTTTCACCACCTTGGCCTGAGCGTTGTTCAGGGCCTGGTCTCGGATCTCGATGTGTCTCCGCTGGTCCTCGTTGGTGGAGCGGGCAGCAGCCAGCTCGATTTCCAGTTTCTCTTTTTCCCTCTGTGTTTCCTTGTCTATAGATTAAAAAAAAAAAAAAAAAAAAAAAAAAAAAGTGATAGTTATCAATGCACAGCATTTGTCTCTGTCCAGTTTTCAGGAGTCTTTCACTCCAGAGGTGAAAGGAAGATCACAGTGGGGCTTCTCAGGAAAAGGAGAATGCAAATCTAGTGCTAAGAGGGAAAATAAAAGGGCATGGCTTTCAAGGAAGAGAAGGACCTGTAATCCTGAAAAACAAGTATGGTACCTGCAAGCAACAGTGTGCCACAAAGATAGTGAGAAGGAATAGAAGGTGCATCACTCAGTACAGTTACTCAGGTAATTTGCTGTGATTATACAGACAGTTGGTGAAACTTGGCATCTCTTCACCTCTGAGCTTTCAGCAGTGCAAAACAAACTGAGTAATTTTAATATCTCAGCCTGGGGAGAGAGATAGCAGATTGATGTTCCTGAAGAACTTGTGCTCCTTCTTTCCCCACTAACACCCCAAACTGGAAGGGGGTTCTGTCCCTTCTCAGAGGAACCCCCAGCAATATCTTCAGAGGAGTCAGAAAACAAATCAGCAGTAAGAACTCCTCAGTCTTCCTCTACTGCCTGTAAAAATGACCCCCTGGGCCAGAAGGGAGGCACATACATCTGTTCTGCCCCTCCTCAGAGCAGACCTGCCACCCCAAACACAGCAGCTCATCCTTTTCTGCTGCTCTCCAGGAAGAGCTGGACGCTGTTGGAGCAGCAATGCTGAGTGTTGCAGGAACAGGGCCCTGCCTTCATAAGAGATAGGATAAAAATAATTGGAGACTGGAGAAATTATCACACAGGGGTGTAAGGCAAAGCCACAACACAGAGCTGGTGTCCTCTGTGTTTGCTGCCATTGCCAGCTCAAGCCAAGCAGCTCCAAAGATAACATTAACCCACTTGCTGGATACACAACCACAGAATACTCCCTGGAGTGATCTACACCCAGCACTGATGACACCAGAGAAACTGCATTCCAGAAACCAATATCCCACGACAAAGGAATGAGGACAAGGAGTGGAAGGCTTGAAAAACAGGAATGAAGTGCTGGGTGTTAGGACAGACTGCATGTGGAGTACTCAGGCCCGTTTGTGCAAGCATGTGCATAACTATATTTACAGGACCACAATTACTCCCTTTCTTCTGGCAGCAAAGAGCCAGGAGCAAAGCTTTAGCAACACAGAGTAGCTAAAGATTCCCTTCTGCCAGGGAATCAACACAGCCCACACACAGGTTGCAAAACAAACCTGTCCACCAACAGCACCCAGAGCTCTGCAGAGCAAACCCTGAGTGCAGCTCAGAGCCAGCTCAGGACATAAGGACACATGACATCACCTGGTTTGGTGGGGTTTTTTTGCCCATCTTTTCCCAGCATTTCTCCCCCACCCATGAAGGAGTTGGTGCCAGTGTGAGCACATTAAACTGTACTGCAAAGACTGAGCTGCATTGAGGCAGGGTGGCACTATGCCAGCAGGTATCAGTCAGTGCTACCAGGCTGTTTGTTAATCTGGAAATGCTTGCAGAGAGGCTTTTGGAGGTTTTGTTGCAGACTTTTCTCCAAATGAGAACTGCTTCCCTTGACAAGTGCAGTCCCCTAGAAATGCTGGGACTGATGAAATGCAGCACTGTGGCTTCCATGTTCATCCAAAAGGAGAGGCCACACATCTTTGACCTCCTCACATTTCTGGGTGCAGCTGTGGACCCCAGTGTACACCCAGCAGAAGGAGAAACTAAACTCCCAGACTTCCCAGTACCAGCAGGAGTTTGGAACTCACTCCCTGACAGCCATTTGCTTGCAAGACAAACCACAAGGAATAAGCTGAAGATGACACAAGAGAGGGACACCAGACTCCGTCAGGGTAGCTGCAGTGTCTATTACACCACAGAAAAACTCTGTTTTGCAATTTTATTGCACTACCTTTTTATATAACAACTGGAGAAAAGTGAGCATTGTCAGAAGGGTGGAGCACGCTGTGGGATGAGAGAAAAGCTGGCACGGCGCCGTCGGCCTCAAGACATTTCAGAACAAAGGAAAAGCAGCATTTCACACCCGTCATTTTGGTTTGCCTTGTGATAAATCCACTGCTGCGGACAGAATTCCTGACCCTCACCCAGCCCAGCAGACTGCAGGAGTGTTCATCCTCTTTATTTTTGCTGAACAGGATAGGGCAGTGGCAAATTAAAGAGGAAGGAGATAGGAGATCTACCAGGCTCCTCTCCTGCTGGCCTTAACTCATGCCAGGGCTCCTGTCAGCCTGGGAAGGTTTGATTTCAAAGCTTTCAAGGAATAAAATAGGTGGATAAAATATGTAAATGATGGGGTAAACACTAATTTTACGGTTTAACTGCAAATTACCTTTGCTCCAAAATCTCTACTAAATCCCATCAGATGGACTTTACATACTGACAGAAAAGGAATTTAGAGTCCCTCCTCCTTTCTCCACTGTCCTGATTTCTGTGCTGATAATTAACCTGCTGCACTGTCATCCTCCCCAGGGTGACTGGAGCTTTCCAGTGACCCACAATGGCTGAGTAACTCACTTTGTGCAAAGAGCTGGGAGATGGTTTTGCGATTGTCTTCAGAGCCCTCAAACTCCTTCTCTGCCAGCTGCTTGTTGGCTGTCTCCATTCGTTCTGCAAAAAATATCCAGTAAAAGCAAACTCAATAATTAAAAACTTTCAAGCATTAAGTTACATCTGCTCAGGGCATTCCTGATGCTGGGGGAATGGATCTCCTGATTCCACAGCCTATCAAAAGTTGATGCTCACTCACTTTTGAAATGTTTCTAATTATGTCCTTAAGGAAATACACACAATGAGACAAAACAGGTTAAAGTTCCAAATTATTTTAAACATTTATAACACAGAAGTTTATTTTTTTTCAATGTATACCTTTATTTTTTCCACACAAATAAATCCCACCATGCAATTAAAAGATCTCTTATAATTCTCCACTAAATCTTAACAGGAGATTAAATCTCTGACTTGAGGGAATAGTGTAAAACCCTAAAAACAGCTTAACAGCTCTGCTGCTTCAAGCTGCAAAAAATTTGTATCAGTCTCTGAAAATTAGAATGAAATTCATTTCGTTCATGCTGTGTTTTATTATGAATAAGATTATTTAATGCAGGCCTTTGTGTACAGTACTGGGAAATGTATGGTTTTATTTCCTGGATGCAAAATTATTTCTGGGAGACTCAGTAAAAGACATGAGGCAGTGAGAGCATGCAGGACAATCAGAAGGCTTTCTTGAAAAAATTCAACTTACAGTCTAAAAAACTGTTTGTGCACCTTCAAAAATCTCAAATTGCAGATGTTTTCCACCTTTCAAACTAATGCTTAAACTTTTACCCCCGGTAAGGTCAAATACCACTCAACAGCACTCTGCTGCCAGCCTCAGCCTCTTAGCAAGAGCCAGACATCAATAACATCTCACTCTGGAAAAGGAAGGGAGATCCAAAAAACCAGATGCCTACATTGATAAGGAATGACAAGACCTTCAGGAAGAACAGACACTCTGCAGTTTGTATGTCAGTGCAAAAAGGGTCACTGGACAGGAAATAAAGTGAACGTGCCTGCTGTGGGATTAGGCAGTCAGCAAAACCTCTTTCCATTTGTGTAAACTGAACAAATTGTACAAATTGTCTCTAGGATATAAGACATGAGAGAATTCCAGGCTTGCATCTGGTTTATGGTATTTGGCTTATCACATGTTTCTTGTCAATGAGAAACAGGCTGGAAATGAAAGACTACAGCCCTCTCCTAAACCTGTCTTTCCCATTATTCCAGCAAGTGCTTAAAAATCTCTGACTACTGAATGCACCTGAGTATCTCATCATATTCCAGTCCTGTCAGACACTGGATTCTGTAGCAAAACTCTGTCTTGCCAAGAAAACATAACAATAAACACCCCCCCCAGCATTGAAGAATAAAAGTTTTACTTCATTTACCTCTTAGATCCCTGTTGAAATCATGAAGCCTACGAATTTCTCCTTCCAGTTTGTTTCTCATGGCCTTTTCCAGGGCATCCCTCTTAGAGGATGATTTCTCCAGGTTTTTGTATGCCTCTGAAACTTGCTGAATTTCTGTTTCCAGCTGCAGTGGAAGTGAAAACAAACACTTACTATTTTTCACTAACAAATTTAATTGTCTCAGACAGGAGATTACTTTGTCTCAAGTGTTCTTTATGGAGGGAAACCTACACTTATACACTAAGTAAAAGAAAGTCTCAGAGTGATGAAACCCTCTACAGAAAGAATAGCAGTGGCTGAATAATTTAGCAATAAAATATGCTTTATCCCTCCTTTTAGACTTCAGTGTAAAGCTTCTCTGATCATCCAGAGTAGGAGATTCTCTCCTAACTCCCCTTGCTGGGCATGGTTTGCTATGGAAGTGTGGATCCACACCACAGCAAACCCCATCAGCACTGTCTACAGCAAGTGATCAACAGCGAGGTGGAGGGAAGTGCATTTGCATCCTTCTGTCATTATCAGGAAACTGTCAAACAATTCTCTCAAGTATTTCCTGGCCAGAAACCTTCCAAAAATACAACCAAATGAACACATGACCCTGGTAAGAGAGAACATGGGGAATAATGAGTGTGGAAAGTCACACTGGTCACCTAAACTCAAAGACAAGCAGCCACATATTTTTCTGGCCCTGAACATTGCTCAGTGCAAAGAGCACAGCAAGACCCAAAAAATCCTAAATTGCTAAGTAGCATCAGCCTTTCCACAGCTGCAAGGCAAAAGCAAAGCTGACCTGCTGCCCAGCTTTAAACCACTGGTCATCAAGGAGTTCTGTGAGGCAGCATGAAAATACCTCCACACATGCACATTAATGATGGGTCTCACTGGGGTATTTTCTTTTAAATGTTTTAGCATCATTTACTCTGCTTGTTCCATAAAGCCAAAAGGTGGCAAATAGCTGGGTCCAAATCAAGACATTAAGTTTTCATGGAAATTGTGTGGTGTTGAGAGAGGGACAAAAGGAGTGTTAGTGCCAGTCCTGCAGTCCAAATGTCTTTAGTGTAGCCATAGCAGCACTACTTGCCCTGCACACTGTGGTGCCAACCAGTTTTGTAGCAATGTCCCCTGTGTCTCCTTGAGTGGCTGCGGTCTTGTGCCATCCCAAACAGGCCCTTCCTGCAGCTCTGCAGTCTTTTTGGGAAAATCAAACCTGCTGCTGTCCTGGACAAGCCTTAAATTAGCCAAGCAAGCCAAGCAGTCAGCCTGTTCAGCAGCTGAGGAGGATGTGCTTTTGAGCATGGTCAATGAACTGTTAGCAGAAAGCTGAAGGCTTTGATTCCATCTCCTGCCAAAGTTAAGGATGCCCAAAGGCACAGGACACAGACTAATCAATCTGCATACAAAAGACTCAAAAGTACATAATCAATGCCTTCAGCAAAGGAATCCAGCAGCTGCAGACTAAATGATTCAATTAGGGGCTAGAGCAGAGACAGGAGAACGCCTGAATTCCACCACCACCCACCTTCTGCAGCCGGGCCACTTTCTCATAGCACCCATCCAGCTCCTGCCGTAGGGACCGGTTCTCCTCTGACAGGATTTCCACCATTTGCTGGGCCCTGGAAACGATGGCAAAAGGATCCACCTGCATCTGCTGGTAGGGGGAAGGGATCTGCTGGGCCCGGGGCATCACAGAGTAGGAGTCTCCTTGCTGCTGCTGCGGGCCTAGGAAGGGCTGGCATAGTCGGTACAGATCTCCCTGATGGACTGGGTTGGACAAGAAAGGCTGCTGGGTCCGTGGCAGAACGCCAGGATCTGCCTGGCTGGGAGTCAGGGGTTGCTGGTGCTGGGAAGGGGACAGCCTAGAAGGTGGTGGAGACTGGAGCAAAGTCAAAGATCCCAGGGATGTCAAGGAAGAAGTTGGGCTGTGGTGGTGAGGTGGTCTCTGTTGTAACTGCAGCTGCACATCTGGGTTCTGCCTGGAAAACAAGAGAGCACAGGCTCATCACAGTCATGCAGAGGAAAGGGCACAAACGCAGGGACAAGGTGTGCAGCTCCTGTGCACAGGTCTTCCCACACAAAAGACTCAAGTGAGGCTTTCTTCCATTTTATAAGTCTGTTTTTAAAAAGCCTTTCAAAATCAAATCTTTAGCAGAAAACTTACTCTAAGGGCAGGAAGGTGTTTCCTCTGGAGACTATTTTTTTACAGAAATAGTAAGAGAAAGTACATCAACAACTACTGGCTAAAATTATTTTTGCAACTTTTCTCCACACTTTGTAGATAAAACTGCTCAACTAAGGACTGCTAGGAACAGGCTCTTTTGTTTTGCCATCTGTCACTGAGAAAACAATTATAGATTTTCTTCTGTAAGTCAGGATAGAGACTTAAAAGCATTGGTTGAGCTTGATACTAGTATTCCAGCACCACTGATCTGAGCTTTCTGAAATATCAACCAACAAACTGCAGCCTGGTTAAATGAGACAATCAAAAGATCTGAAAACCAACCCAATAATCAGAAGCCACTTTTTCATTCCAACCTGCCCTGTCCTATGTAGGAGGTGTATTTACTGCTCCTAACAATAACCTCTGCAGGCTATCAGAGACACATCTAGCAATCTATAACATGCCTGAGTCCATCACAGAACTGAATCCAAGCTACACCCTCTCACATTTCCCAGGCTCTGGATATCCCCAGCTCAACTCCTGCTGCATTAGCCAAGTAAGAAATCTCACTGTGTGGATTTATCATGCTTGGATGACCTGAGGAGGCAGGATTTGCTTTCTCCTCCAAAAACATTCAACCTTTAATTTCTCTGGATGTTCTTTATTCTAACAGATGAAGTCCCTCCCTCTCCATGTTGCAGCCAGTCTCTCCTTGAGCAGGGAGCTCAGCCCAGAGCAGACCCAGCCTGGCAGTTCAGTGTGTCCTGAAGCACTCCTGCTGCTCTGACAAAATTTCCCACCCTTTGGGATGCAGTTCAGCCCTGCAGCTGGAAAAGCACACGCTGTTGTTCCACCTGGCCAGAGCTGCTACAGAACACCCCCCTGGCTGCCTGTGGTCCCAGGAGGGACTCCTGCCCTGCAGAGGATGGACAAGGCAGCTCACAGCATTCCCACAGCACCAGGAGCCTTGGAGGAACTGACAACAGCGAGCAGGAAGCTGAGCTGGGAACTAAAGGGTTACACAAAACGCTTCTCAGCCCAAGTGCAAACCCTCAGCACCATCCTTCCTGCTCTCCAAGAAAGAAAGAACCACTCCTCGTGCCCACCACTCACATCTGGGCATTACTCACATCTGGCAGCAGTGCAGGGGAGTTCAGCAGCTCTCAGCACAGCACAGAGTTCACTATTTCAGCATCATGCCCCTCATGTCTCACTGCCCTGCTTCCCAGCAGAGAAACCTCCAAGCTCCCCTCAAATTCCTTAATGGGGAAACAAATCTAGCCTTTGGTAACTAAGAAAAAACAAATAATCACTGCTCTAGCTATTGTTTCTCTCTTTCTCACGTTCAGGTGACTGTGGTCCCTGCCAGCAGCATCATTTCAGGAGCTGTATTTCCCCAGAAATGATCATTTGCAGCATGAGGATTTCAGGGGTCATGCAGAAGAGCGATGTGCAATTAATTTCCTCAGGAATGTTCAGTTCAGTAGCAGCAATTTGGTTCTTCTCCTCCCAGGGGGGCAGCTCTACTTATTGTTGCATTGATTTCATTAACTTCATTTGACAGTTCTCATAATGAAGAATGAGGCAAAACCATCACAGGCCATGCTCAAGGTCACCTGGTTTGTCTCAGGTGGTTTCCAGCTGCTTTCTTAGCTCACCCAGTTGTGTGCAGAGTTAAAACTTTGCATCCTCACAAACCACTCATCTCCTTGAGTTTATTCTTTACCTATCACCAGAGCTCTGCTTTGATGCTGTAATTAATTAGGGAATAACCTTGCTGTGACATTTCATCTGTGATGACCTACAGAGTTAGATCAAAAAGAAATACGTTGCCAGTCTGCCTCGTGGATGAAAAAAAAAAAAATCAATCTACAAAACACTCTTTTCCAGTCTGAAAACAACCTGGAGCAGTTGCTCAGGGAGACTGATCTCAGTGAGTTAATCTTGTAAGCCTAGTGAGGATGATTTAGATGCCAATGTTAACAACTTGAGCTATTTGACTAAAAACATCTTGTTATTCTGTCAACAGAGACCCAGAGGCAGAACCTTGCCAACCTGAGCATCAAGGAAAGGAACAACACGATGGCCAAAGAAACACAACAGCAGCACTTTCATTCTGAAGGGACAGTGGAACCGACATGCCTTGTAATGATCCTTTTTTAAAAAACCCATTGTAAAGAACAACTCTAGGAAATCATGGCTGAGTATTTCTAAACAGGATACACTTCCAAGAATTCCGGCATCTTGGCACTCACATCCAAAGCCTCTCATAATCTTGAAATTATACCAATCTTGTGGGCTCAAGCTAGAACATGAGAGCTTGGAGCCTCTAGTTCTGTGGCATTACCAACAGCATCAGGGCTTCCAGTATGTCACAAATGCATTTATATTCCCAGCAGAACAAGATAGCACAGCTGTGTTAATACATCCTGCCTTTAAAAAAAAATATTTAAAAGTCCTAGTAACCTCACAGTGACACCAGACTTCTTAAGATCTTGCATGCAAACTTTTACATACACATTCAAAGAATTTTTTGGCAATCCCACTATTTACAAATTTGTCTTATAAAATACTTACAATACATTTTGTGGGGGAAAAAAAAAAAAAAAACCAAAAAAAAACCAAAAAAACCCCTGGGGTTTCTTTATATTAACAAGAGAAATGAAGTATTTATTTCTCTGGTGAAGCAACTTTGTGCTGAGAGAGTCAGAAAGGTAAATGAACACTATTTGGATTTTTCAAGATTTTTATGCTACACTGCAAAATGTAAGGGTAAAAATAACTATTGGTGTCACTTGACAGTACTGCTGATAAATGGTAGCAGAAAATTCCTTCTATGAGAGAATGAGTCCTCAGGTAACCCTGCAATAGTAATCACAATTTCATCTGAACCAAGCACTTCAGAAAAAAATGTAGACTCTCTAAACACATATACAACAAAATTACACAGTCTCCTTCCATTGCCTCAGCGTCACAGAGACCTCAATAAACCAAATGCAGGGGGAAAAACCTCAAAGCAATTATCCCCAAAAGACAAAAATTAAGTGTTTAGCTTTGAAAGCACAACTTTAAGGGCCACTTCTCTGTGCACCACGCAGGAATTTCCTCTCCCTGGCATGGACCAGAGGAACACTCCACAAAGGCCAAGTCCAAACCTGGATTTATGGCTCTGCAACTACGAGGGTCACCTCAGCTTTTCAGGCAGGAAAACAGAGACAGCGAGGCAGGGCAGCCCTGCAGCCATCAGGGGTGCTCAGGACAGAGGGTCACACACAAGGTCTGTGGGCAGAGCAGCACAGTGGGGAAGGCACAAGAATGAAGGGATCAGCAAAGCTCTCTGGCTCGTTAAAGGGGTTTTTTAATACCTTCCCAGTTTCTCCTGCCTGTTTGGCGTTCAAGAAGCTCCAGTTCCCCTCTCTTCCCCAGCCCTCCTGCACAAAGCAGGAAATGCTGACTGCGGGAGGGAGCAGGCTCCACTCCATTACACAGCCGAAATCAAACCCAGGAATTTTTGTTCTGCTGCCCAGTCATACCTGATTAGCCCCCACTTTGATGCTGCTCAGGGGAACGCGGTGCACGGAGTGATTTACTAATTATGGGACAAATTCTGCAGACCTCCCTCTCAAAAACCTTCTGTGAAGTCAATGGGATTAATCACCACAGCAGGAGCTCAGTCACTTGGGCTCCAGACAGAGGACGGCGCTTGAATCGGAGAGACAAGGAGAGACAAGGAGCTTCCTCTGCACCCAAAAATGTATCAGACAGGAGAGTCCTCTGCACCCAAAAATGCATCAGACAGGGGTTTCCTCTGCACCCAAATCTGCATCAGATAAGCACTTCCTCTGCACCCAAAAATGCATCAGACAGGAGCTTCCTCTGCACCCAAAAATGCATCAGACAGGAGACTCCTCTGCATCTAAAAGTGCATCAGACACGGCTTTCTCTACACCCAAACCTGCTGCAGCTCTCTCCACTGGAGCCCTTGCAGCCCCCAGCACACGGAGCCCAAGGCAGCCGTGCCCTGCTCTCAGACTGGAGAGTTGTTTTCACCACCAAAGTGCAGTTGAGGTGTTAGGGAAAGAACCAGGCTCTGGAGCTTCACATGCGGCCAGCCCTCTTCTAAACTTACTTTAAAATTTCCAAATAACAGCAGCGATGCCTCCGGCATGCCCGGTATTTACATTAAACCAACATCATTACCGACATCCACTGTTCCCAAACTTACACCGCCCAGGAGCAGGTGAGGCAAACTGTTTGCAGACTGGTTTAAACTCACCACACAGCCCATTCCCTTCCCAGACCGGGCAGGGTGAAGCATGAGAATGCTGTGAATTCCCCAATGTTTATCTTGCTCAACGAGTTTTATTTAACCGCATCATTAGGTCACCCTCAAATTCCCCCGAACAATGAGGGGGAAAAACCCGCAGAAAAGGGTGTGGCTTCGGGAGCACAGAGAAGGGGCTTTGTTTCCTTGACGCACAGTTCAAAAAATGCACACATTTACCAATCCGAATGAATCCCGATAAAGGCCGAGCCGCGGCGCAGGAAAACTGCAAAGACACTCCTGGGTGCGAGGCAAAGGCTCTCCCCGGAGCTGTTTGCCTTTAAAATCCCCACACCATCACCCAGCTGCACCTTTAGCAACACAGAAGGTTTCTTGTCTAAATGACAATTTTTCTTAAAGCGTGTGGGAGAAGGAGGGGAATAGAGGACTCGCTCCCTTCCTTTGCTACGCTGCTCTGTAATTTATGGATTAGTCTTGCAATTGTTCTACTGCTCCAGCATTTGCTTGCAAAGGAAACCTCTCCTCTGTGCAGCTATTTAGGTTAAAAAGTAACCTCATTAGATTCCCAGTGCTTTGAAGACAAATTTCAGTTGCTTCCCCTACTGGAAACCTTGCCAGCTGAACCTTTCTCCTCCCCCTCCTTCCCCCCACCATGTTCTTTCAAAGCAGCCAGGATCCATCCAATACAGACAAAAATCACCCTGTCTAGAGGAGCTGACTGCTGGCGTGTTTTCAAATACCTCTCCCTTGAACAGCAAGCAGGCTACGTCTCACTGCATAGAATATAAGGAGTATTTCTGATGCAGCAGAACCACCGAGGAGCTGTTTCCCTGTCCTGTGTGCACAGAGGTTTTGAGGCCTTTGAAACTGCAAAAACATTTGCAACGAGCTTCTACAATCATTACCCCCCCTAAACCCTTTACTTCCCCTTTTCCTGGCCTCTTTATTATTTATTTAGCCAGATCAAAGGGCCTTTTCATCAGGCTTGTATGCTGCTGAAGTCATTTCAGATCACAAACAATGGTGGACAAACTCTGAAAATAGCTCCTCATAGGGCTAGGAAGGTTCTGAGCAGATTCAAACTCCCTAAAGCTCAGACTCAGCTCCCAAATGCTGACTGCTTTCTTCATGCTCCCCTCAAAATGTGCAAACACAAATTCACAGAGACCTCTCCATTTCCACCCTGCCCTTGCTCCTCTGAGTTACCCTTTTAGTTTCAAAATGAGGCCAAAATCATCACACCAGATACCACCTGGTGTCAGGCAGAGATGAGATGGTATGGGAACAGGTAAAGTAAAGCTGGGGTTTTAGCCCAGCTTAATAAAACTTCATCTTCCCACACGGACATCGGTGTTTGGCTCAAGCCAAATCCAGCTCCTTATCTAGAGGGAACCAGAACAGGCTGAGATTTCAAATGATGCAGGAAAAATCTGCAAAAGCTGAACAAGCAAGTCTGGGATTGGGCACAAAGCATCCTCCATTTTCCTCTCCTACACTTCAGCCCACTGAAAATAAAATTTTAAAAACTCTACAGGAAGTTCAGAAGTGATTTTTGCTACCTGCACCATTATGGCTTTCATTCACTTTTCTTCTTTCCTATGTGATGCAGTTTTAAGAAAAATCTTTTGTCTGGCAGATATAATTAAATAACTCGAGTCTCACAATAAGTAACTAACTGCAAGTTTCTACAATGAATCACACCATAACTTTGGCTTTTGTAGCAAAGCTTTTGTGAGGCTCTGGAGCCTCAGAATTAAACTTCCCCATACCATAAAATCAAGTTGGCTTGTTTGGGATCTTTTTTGTAAAAAAAAGCGTTAGGCCTCTCTAGCCAGCTACTGAAGCAGGTAACAGTCCTTCCAGTCTGGAGCTGGGCACAACGTGTCATCTCACATCATGAAGATGGGGTCTTTGCTGAGGGATAACCTGCCTCAGGAGTGATGGACTGAGTTTTGTATTGTCATTCCCTAGGTGGCTGTCACAGGGTTTGTTTCACGGTCTGGCTTACCTGACTGAGCCATACTCAGGGGGATGCTGATACCTCATCATAGGCCCATCAGATCTTCCCTGCTGGCTCATGCGATGGTCACTATAGAAATGCCCCGAGTCCTGAGGTTTGCAGTTCATAGCCGGGGTGGACACGTTTTTGTACGGATACTCCGGGGGAGGCCCCCGCTGCTCCATTCCTTTCATGCTGGGCTGGGGAGGGGGCTGCACCGAGTTCTTGTAGAACTCATTGGAGCCAGAATTTTTGTAAGGGTCGCTGGACTGCTGGGGAGAGAGCGGGGACAGCGGGGACAGCGGCGCGCTGGTGACGGGCGCGTGGGCCTTGACCCCGCTGGTGGCCAGGGACAGCTGCATCAGCCTCTCGCTCAGGGAGCGCACGTGGCCTTGCTTGAGGTCCTTCAGCCCCTCGTCCTGGTGCACCTTCCCCGGGCTCACCCGCTGCACCGTGGGCCTCCCTTCAGTCCTCATCTTCTGGTTGGTGACGCCGGTGACGTAGAAGGCGGCCCCGACGCTGGCGTGCGGCTGGCCCCGGAAATATTGCGACTGCACCTTGGCCTCCTCGTAGGTCGGGAGGTCCTCGCTGTTCTGGAGCCGTGGTGACAGCTGCTTCTCCATGATGCTGTTGTCCACCTGTATCTCCTGGCCCTGCGGCTCCTGGCGGGCAGCATGGGTCACGAGCTGGTGGTCCTGGGAGCTCAGCCCTTCGTTCTGAGAGGCCGGGCTGCCGGTGCTGCCGAAAGGAGGGGGGGCATTGCCTGTGGCTTGCTGGTGTAAGGCCAGAAGGTTGCGGTTGTCATTTGGGTTCCCGTATCGGAGCTGCTCCTGCAGCAGGCGCTGTAAAACTGTCGTAGCTGCTTGCTCTTCTGAATTCCTCATCTCAAAACTGCGGTGCCTTTTGGGTGGAATGTAAAAGCTGCCCTTGACCTAAGGAAAGGAGACACGGTTATTAGCGCCTGAGTGGATCGAGTGAAGAGATATTCAGGAGCAATGGCTCGAAATACAGAAAAAAAAGCAGGTTAGATTACCAAAGGTTGCCATAACAATGGGGGTCATCAAGGCCCTTGACCTAAGAAAGACTTGCATGCCCGGGGGGCAAAGCCTCAGAAAGGTGATGAAAGGTGACTTGAAAGTTTATAGGCAAATCAATTGACTGCAAGCTGTAGGGATGCTTGCCAAATACCTCAGACAGCATCTCGGGCAAAAAGGAGACGTGGAATTCACAGGATGATGGTAAAAATGCCTGAAACCTGTTTGCTTTATACTTGGAGTTACCAACAGTGAAATGCACTTCCCATATTTGTAGGCAGACAAGGATTGAAGTGTGAAATCAGCAACTTGCCAGTTTTAAGGGAAAGAAAAAAAAAAAAAAAAAAAAAGAGGCCCATTGAGATAGCATATGGTTCAAAAGAAGTAAAGGAATCTCTCAGCTTAGATAAAGCAATTTATGAATACCTAGTTAGCCAGCAGGTTTTCAGAGCTATGAAATGCCCAAAGTGAGATCAGTACCTCTTCCCCCTGTTGTAGAAAACCCCAGGCACGGTGCAAGCCAGGACTCAGGAACTTCCTGCTATACAAAGGCAACCAAATCCTCACACATCTAAATATCCTCAGCGGAATGCATGCAAATGCAAGGGGAGGTAAAGAGTTGTCTGATCTAAGGAACAGAAAAAGACCTCTGAGTGGCAGGAAAAAACACTGCTTCCCAATGAGAGAAACACAAAGAGCCAATGTCAGGCACATCCTAAGTACAGATTAAGCCAGTGACCAACAGCAATTACATTTTGCTCAGTCTCCCAGAGGAGTCAGGAGTGTGTCATGGAAACTCAGGCCTATTGGCCTTGTTTGAGTTGGAATATCAAAAATTAATGATACCTTTGAGACATGTAACTGAAAGCAGAGCTACTTTTGAGCTAGAACAGCTCAGAATAGAGAGTAAGGCTCACTCACTGGCCAAGCTCTGGCTCTGCCCTGACAGCAGAACACATGTTGCTGTTCTAGAATTTTCTTTTGACACATTTTTTCTGTATTACATTGTCTTGTCCCTTAGCAGAAGGTGATTTGTTGCCAACAGTTTTTTCTGTGGCAGAACCAGGAATCAGGAGGCCTGAAGGGTCTGCTTTGTGCTGCATCCCCACAACCTCCCCGTTTCCTCCCTTCTGCAAACCTTAATGAAGAGAAAGTTAAAATCCATCTCATTCCAGGCTGCTCACCAGGCAGGAATTCAGGCCCTGTTAGCTGACCTGGAATGTGACTCCTCTGAAATCCTGTTTGAAGTGGCACATACCTTTGTCCTTCACTTGGAGTTCCCTGGGAAGGAGGAGCAGTTCTGCCACATGGGGGGACACACTCAGCCTTCCTCCTGCAAATCCAAGATCTCCACCCAGAGATGGCTTCAGGCTCCTCCTCAGCAGGCCAGATCACTTGATACTCTCCTCGCTCCCAAAATAATTCTGAGGAAAGTATTGAAAACATCATTTTAATCAGTAGATGAGACCCTAGAAATAACAAACCTTGGCCCATATTTCAGATTTTCCTTTTGTAGCTTCTTGTTTTCTCCCAGAGCCCCACAATTTTGCTCCCTTTAGCATGAACGAACCCCTGTGTCCCCAGCAATCTACTCCAGCTGCTGCTTTAATCATGACCATTCTCTGCTCCAAGATTAAATGTTGCCAAGTAATGCTTTGTCCCATCTGTGCCTCCAAGTGAAACAGTGATTAAAACCCGCTAATTCTTTAACTCCATTGTTTTATTTTTTGCTCAGAAAGAAAGCTGCAGCACAGATGAGGATGCCCTGTGCTTATGGTTCCTTTGCCAGTGGTGCTGAGTATTTCAAACTGTGTCAGCAGAAATCCTCGGCTGGATGGTGACACGGTGAAATGCTTGATAAACTTCAACACACTGTGCCTCAGAAATGACTGTGAGAATGATCAGTTTGTGAATATTAGCTTTATTTTACAGACTGGGAAAGTCAGGGGAAGGAAAGGACACTGACAAGAGTTTATGCCAGAAATACATTGCAGAGCACAGCTCTAATTCCCAAAACACTCTTTAATTACGTTACTTTTCTCCTTCAGAATATGAAGCAGTAAAGAAACTTTAACCATTGAGAGGAGAAGCAGGAGGGTACAGAAAAATGTGTATTTAGGCATGTTAACAAGAAGCAGTTACTGAAGGTGCCCTAAAGAAAAAGGCAAGCAATGCAAAAGATGTGGAACACATTTGTGCACTCAGTGCGCTCATACTTTAAGGAAAGGCAATAAAAACAGAACTAGTGAGACTAAAAATGTTCATTGATACGTATAATTTAACTTAATTTCCTGGAATGCTACAAAAAATAAAGTGAGCAGATGCAGTAAAGGAATGCAGACGAGGACACTTCTGTCTCTGACTTATGACGGCACAAATCCACACCCAACAAAAACTATCTCAGATCTGCAAGTTAAATACTTGAGGTGTCAACAGCAATTTCAAGGCACATGAACAATATCTAAGGAGAGAACAAGGCAGTGTTGTGTGGTGTGGTACTTCAAGATGGTGGTTGAAAAAAGCAGCTAATGTCAAATTCTTAACTGGTGACTTAGCTCGAGAGGGATATATTGAAAACAGCTGCCAGCAAATATGCAGTAAAAGAACCTTTAAACCAGGCATTAAAGATAGCAGATAACTAGAGCAATTTCGAGCCTTTTCTCCCAGTGTTGCACAACAGAAGTTAAGGATTCCTCGTCCCCCTCACACCAGAATCATCACTGACTCTTTAATTTTTTTAAAAAACCAAGCTTCCCTGAGCAATCCTTTTTATTAGAGCATAAAAAGGCTTTTATTATGCAATATGATGCTGTCTTTCCACCCAAAGATTTCTTTTGTCTCAACTGGAAAAATCTAAGGAGGTGGGGGGGGGATTGTTTATTTTTTTAACACAAAGATACAACCCAGCTTGAGATTTTGCCTCTCTGCCTTAAAGATTTTTTTTTTTTCAACAGACAAATCCAATCTGTGCATGTTTAACTCCTTGAAATGCTCCAGGAACCATTTCACATACAGAGCTTCATTCCTCAGCACTACCAGCTCATTCTGCTGAGCTGATGCAGGGAGGGCACAGTGCACACTGAAAACATTTGCTGGAACTGAATATTACTAATTTTAATGTGGGTGTAAACTAAATATCAACCTGGAAACCCAAAGCAAAAGGTGGGCTGAGATGCAATATGAAGACATTCTGGCCAACAAACCCGCTTTCTTTAAATACCAACTGGTAGCCTAATTTTTCCAGTTTTATCCCATTATTTTTAATTAACAAAGAAAATCTTGTGCAACTAACTTGGGTGGCAGCATTCCTGGAATCTGCTTTCTGAGCAGGCTGGAGACTCCTGGCAGAAGCAATGAGTTAACTTTTCTATTAACAAAACACAGAAATGAACAGTACAATTGGTGCTGAAGCCCATGTGTTATTTATTTGGACACCAAACCCTATTTGTGTCAGGCTCTTCCAGCAATTTCGGTTTTCACTGTGCCAAAGATGGAAATTAGTGAGATGCACTGGAAAAGTTGTTATGATAGAGCTGGAAGGAAACTGGGAAGGTCCTGTAGATACTTTAAACAGATATATTTGGGGTTTAGCCTTTTAATAAGGCTGAAATCAGACTGCCAACAACTCTGTCAAACTGTATGGATTGGATGGTGCACTCTCCATAGCCACAAAGCCTAGAAACACCTTTTCCAGTGGAAAAGTCAGGTTTAGATCAAATCTCATCCAAGGAACCACAGTGAGATTTCCCAGGCTGAACCAATTTTGCAATTTGCTCCCAAGCATTGGAGCTCTATCATCTTACACCTCATTCTAAACTCTGGTCTGAAATTACTCCTGGTAATTTGAGGGCAAAGCTCTGAGGAAACATCAGAACCTAGAACTTGTAGAACTAACACAGGAATTGCAAATAATGCTTCACCATGCTGAGATCAAGAATGGGCACAAAATGGGGGTAGTGAAGGTACTGTTTAAGGAAGAAAAGCCTCATGTTTGCAGGGCATTGTGTAAAAACCCAGTAGCTGAGGCTTCTGTCTTAAACATCAGGTAATTATGCAAAGGCACCTTGCCAGTCCCTCGTGAGGAAGGAAGATTAATGAAGAATTTAAAATGATAATACTGCCAGGCTGTAGGGAACCAAAGCAGCACATTTCTGTACAGCATGCAAATATTTTTCAGCATTATAAAAATAAACAAGCTTAGACAAGTGAGTGACTCACCACTGCTTGATGAGTGGCTCTAATGCCATAGCTCAATTAACCTGCATGGAGCAATAATAACCTCACAAGCAAAGAGAAGCATCTTTCTTTAGCTTGTGAAACGGAGAGGAATGCAAGAGTCCCTGTGAGGACAGCCTGTGCATACTTGCCCAGAATTACTGCTTAGCCAAGGAGCTAATTAGCTAATGCATCAGGTGGGATGGGAACAGGTTCACCACCTCATCAGGGCTCAGTACAGTTAAGCACTTTCAGTTTTACTCCTGAGTTTTGTGTCTGCTCACACCTGAAACAATCCAGTGACAGACTTCAAACTCCAGCAGCAAATTCTGTGAAGCAATTCTGTGGTTTTTCTTAAAGGATGTGCTCATGATACCACCCATGCTGCTGACAACAGGGGATGGGATGCTATCAGGTAGATGAAGTTTTAAACTGGTTTTTAGGTGCAGGTTCTTCTTTAGGTTCTCCAGACAGACCTGCACTCTGTAATAAGAGGAGTGGACAGGAAACAGCGTGGAAAGGACCAGCTGTGAGGTCCCTGGGCAATAATCCCTTGCTGAGTCACCCCTGGGTAATGGAAACACTCTGCTGCTCCATGGCCCACGCAAACCCCAGCAGGCTGAGCCCTGATCCTGCAGAATTCACTCATCCCGTGTCTCCAAGACCATCGCAACTGTGGCTGTTCTGCTCAAACACTCACTTTGGAGTGGCTGGGAGCTCAGAGGCAAAGTCCCAAATTATTTCACGAATAGTGAAGGTTATCACTGAATGCTCTTTGCCTCCTTTCAGTCCTTCCCAAAAAGGAGGAGGAGGAAGGGAGAGAATACACATCAGGATAGTCCTAGGGAATGAAGGTTCCCAACGCCTGGCGCCAACACCCAGACCTGCAAGGCAGCGCTCAACAAGTCCCAGCATTGTGAGAGCGCTTTCAGCACCTGCTCCCAAGCAGGAGGAGGTTCCAGACTCCAACCATAAACACCTCCCCAGCTCCCATTCAGCCCTCCCGGCCCTGCCTGCCTCCATCTGCTGCCCGTGGCTCAGGTGATCCCGCAGGGTGGCACCCAGCAGGTGCATGGAGAGCTGCCAGCATTACTCATCTTCATTCCAGAAGGGCAGAGTCACCGGGCAAACAAGAAAAACTTCCTTCTTTTAACGAAAAACAAGAACAATGTCACCCGGAGGGGGGCAAATAAGATGCATACCCATTGTATTAGATCATCGTGCTACAGCAACACGAGAACAACCAAAGACTGGTCCTGGTTTTAACAACTCTCCAGCCAAACTGAGTCCACCTGAGCAAGGATTAGACTGTCCCTAACCCTGCTCCTCAAACACTCTTGGCACTGGGACCAGGCACAGGGAAGCCTGGCAGGCCTGATGAAAAGGCAGCAAATTTCTTGGCCTGGCTGGAGATAAGTAAGTCAAGACATCAACATGGGAAAATCCCCTCTAAATTACATCTCAAAGGAAAAAACTGAGAAGACCTTACTTGACCTTTGAATTACTGCTCCCTTCACTAAAAAGTATCAATTTCTTCACAGGGAAGTTCCTATAATCTTCACCAACATAATTTAGGCTTTATATTACAAAGGGAAAAAAAAAAAAAAAAACCCTCAAAACACTTACAAAGCCCGGTATAAATAGGAATGTGCCGTGGCTTTTAAGCATTTTGAAAAAAATGCTATGGAATTTCAAGTTCCTCCATAAAATCTTAAAAGTCACAGGAGCAGGAGGATTTATTCTGAATATACCAATCTAATAGGAAAACCAGCTGTTTTTATAGAGAATATTTCTACATGAAGACATCACACCACTCCATCACTTACACTGTTACACAGCACTACCTAACACTGCTCACACATCTGCAGAGTCACAGCCCTTCAGGGACAGGTACTGCCATTTCTGCATAATTAATGAAACACAAATTCCAGCACAGGCAACGGAAGCTCTGCTACAGCTCCAGAAAGGCCAAGATCTCACCTTTTAGACGTCTCCTTGCTAAAACCAGCTCAAGCTCATGCAGCTTTAGCCTCTCCAAGTCTCATTTCAGAGCGCTGCCTCTCCCAGCACAGAGCAAGCAAGATTCATCTGCCTCAAACTCCAGCGATTTCCAGCAATCACGCAGAACTGGGGAACTGCTGCAAGCCCAAGCCGCAGTTTTAATTCGGCTTTGAGCTTTGTTTTGTGTTTTTGAGAACGCTCCACTTCTCGCTGCTGCTGCTGCTGGCACTCTGTCGTCAGCAGCCCCTGTCCCACAAGTATCCCAGCTATGCCTCAGCACCAGTTTCATTGCATTGTGTGGTTTCTCCATTCCTTCCCTGATTTAGTCCAGGCCTCTCCTCGGGGCTCTCAGATAATGAAAACCATGTGAGAGTAAAATGTAATCTTCAAACACGCAAACCGGTTTCATGTGCATTATCAGAAGGGAGCAAAATGTTGACAGTGCATCATTTGTCCCTACAGATAGGATCAGACTCTTTTAATTGCTGCTGAGATTTAAAGAAAAAAAGAAAAGAAAAGAAAAAAAAAAGATTGGAATTGTCATCTACATTAAAAATAAAGTCAAAACTCGAACCTAAAAGCTGAAGCAGTCCTGAAAACAATGGAAATACGATCCCCAAACAGATATATCTATTTTGTGCCACCTTAAGGTAGTTTTTCCTCATATGTCAGTTGTGACATCCTGAAAATTCATATTGTAAGCTGACACAAATAAAAAACCATAGGTGGAGGAGGATGCAGAGAAAAAAAGCAACCACTATGGCCTAACTTTAGCATGGAATTTTCTGGCTTTTCTAGCAACACCACAATTTAAACTATTTTAAGACCCCATATGGAGGAGCTCTTCTTATTTCAGAATGCAGTTTCACAGAATCTAAGGGGACTAACCTCAGAAAGCAGGCAGGAACAGCCCTTCCTTTGGTCTATGGTCTGCTTTTTGTTTCCTTTAGAAAAAGGAAACAGCTAAAATACAGGTAAATTACCATTTATCAGGCAGAGATGCTGTGGCCCAAGGAAGGGCACAAACCCAGTGCAGTCCTGGGATAGCCCAACACCACCAAGAGATCTCAGTGGGTACCATGGGTTAAAAATATGAATTAAAAATAAAACCCTAGAGAAGATCCAACCCACCACATTTTTTAGACAGCAAGGATGTTATAAGAGTGGTTTTGTTATTGCTCTTTTATCATAACCACCTGGGCTTCTCACGTGCACCTTGTAAAAAAACCCTTAATTACCTATAAGATGATTAATTGAGCCTCACCACCACAGTGGGAGGAAGATATTACTCCATTCATTTTAGCACAGTGGTGGCTGGCTAAGTCCTGGCCTACACTGATGTCTTTTGTTGCCACAACTATGTCACCCAGGGAATTGATTTCTTCCAATGCAAGTATTCCAGTAACCACTCCAAACCAGATGCAGTTACAGTAGGAAATAATTGGGTTTAGGTGTACTGCTTAGGAAACCTCGTGTAAACCACACCAGCACTACTTCTGCCTTGCTAATACAAACTTCATCACTGCTAGAAGATTTTCTGTGGTAACAGGAGCAGCAAGCACAGAACCTGCCTAAATGGATCAAGGATGTTGGCACCTCAGGACTTGTGCAAGCAGAAGGCAGAGGAACCTTCTGAGTGTTTTCTACAGTTGGAGAAGAAAGATACTTCTGCAAAGGATTCTCAGCAGCTGCAGAAAAACAGTGAAAGATTTAGAGCCCTAATGAACGGAATGAACTTCACTGAGTGCACAGAAAGCAGAGGTAACACACGGCTCCTTGAGCACAAATCCAAGGTGATTAACCTTTCCTGCCCCCCCCCAGAGCTCAGTCAATGCCAGCAGGGTTTGTGCAGGAAATGCACTCAGCCCTCCCCTGCCTGAGGAATGCAGTGCCAGAGCCTCTCCAGGCAGGAAAAGCTGCTGTCCTGGGTCTCCCAAGGGAACACATCCCGCACTTTGCCTTCCCCAGCACCACCCTGGGCCCTGATCTCCATCCCAGCCCCATGGAAGCTCCCTCCAAACCCCCTGAGCAGCAGGGGATGGGGCCAGCAGTGTCCCACACACAGCTTCTATTGCCATCCCTACTTCCCCAAACCAGAAATCCACTGGGCTTTCAACACATGCTAAATCCACTCTTCCCCCCAGGGAGGCTAAGCTTTTTTTTACAACTTTTTCTTTTTTACAGAAGATCCAAGTGCTCCACACCCAATCCCAGCTCGACAAGAGCAAAAGCTGCTCTTTCTCCTGTAACTTTGGAGTGCTCTTTTCTGCCTGCTCTCCACAGATCCCTGATCTTACCCAAAGGAAGGGTGGAACAGGCTATGTAATGGCTCTTGGTCTCCTCAAACTTCAACATTCTACAGTAAAAAGTGTTCCAAATTTGTTTTTTACCCAATACAAATATCAGCACTCGGCTGTGATGACTCCAGAAAATTCCAGATTACCATCTCCTTGTGCACTTCCACAGGCTATCCCAGGATCCCAGAGTGGTTTGGGTTGGAAAAAAACCATTTTCCATTTAAACCCATTAAAAACCCATCTCATTCCAGCCCCCCAGCACAGGCAGGGATGCCATCTCACACTGGTTTTAAGTTCTGGCTCTCCAGAAATACAGAGGAGGTTTCAGCTTTGTTTCTTTTCAAAAAGACAATGGGAAAACAAGGAAGATATGTTTTCCCAAGCCCCACAACTAGACAGGCTAGCCCCAGTATGAAGCAATCAAATTTGTTTCAGCTGAACACAGAATCACCCAAATTAGAACAGCAGGAAAAGTCCACCCAACCCTGATGGGAACAAAGTCACTGAAATGTGGAATTAGTTTCCTTGAGGGTTACAGTAAATAATCTTAATATATTAAGTAATTCTTTCAAAAAACAAGTTGTGTAGAGATACAAAACATTTTAAATAAAACACTACTGCGACACAACTCTTAGACAAGTTCTTACAAATACTAATTAATTCATTAAACAAAATCCTAAACTAGCTTAATTCATAAACATTCCTATAAGAGAACTGTTCAACAACATTTTGGTCTACTATTAGACACTGTAAGTGCTTTGCTAATACAAATAAGCCTTTCAAAACCAATTTTATTGGATCAGTGAACTTTTTTGTCCTTTACACAAAGTCTGGTTCTATCCTGTGACCAATACTGATGAACCTTATATAGCCCAACAGTGGTTACCAAGGAAAATGACCAAAGACCTCTCCAAACTCCCAAGGAATTTCAAATATTCAGTATTAAAAAAAAAAAAAAAAAAGTTATTTTAAGCTGAGACACAACCAAACTAGACAAGAGTCATTCTCAGAGAGGACGAGAAAGTAAAAAAGCAGCAAGTCTGAATGGCAGCATTTATCTCCAAAGCCCTTCTGCAGGACCAAGAATGCAGAGTGGCTGCCAGGGAGAGAGGAGACATTCAGCTATGGGGAACAGGAGGGAGCCCTCACTGCTCCAGGGCCAGGCAAGCCCTGTGGGAGCTGCCCAGGACAAGGGATGACACATCCAACAACACAGCTCCATCCATAGGGGAGACTCCAGCACAGGCTCCTCCTGCACCTGAGCACCTCACACAAACCTCTCCACTCTACTGAGACAGGATTTTAAAGCTTTGAGAAGTTTGTTTCCACAGGCCTTTGAATTCTTAATTCGTATTTTGTTTTCCATTCCTATTCACTCCTCATGCACTGACATCAAATGTCTGCTTTGCCCTGAATGGTCCTTTATACACAGGTAAGTTTTAAATCTATTGTTACTTTAAAAGTTACATCCAAGTGTCCATGTAAACACAAATTCCACCAGCCATGAAAAACTTTCACTTACAGGCACAGTACGTGAGTAAGAAAAGATTATATTGTATATTTTAAAATTCATTGCTCCTAGGAACAACTTCACGGTATTTTTCCCCAAAGTTGTTGGATCTTTTTCCTGTCCTGAAGCCAGCATTTCAAGGCTACTCTGGAGAGCCAGGTAATATGCAAGATTATAATTTGCTGACTTTAGAGTTCTCCATACAGCCCATTACTTTCACATGGACACAATTCCAGTACCGGGTCTGTCCAAAGCATGAACCAAATGCTTTTGCAAAGGTAGAAGGCATGGCCATGGAGGCTGCAGCATGAAGTTCTTCCTGTGGCCAGCACTGCATTCCAGAGGTGTTTGGGAATACACTCTCTCCTGTGTAAAAGGGTTTAACAACTCCTGCAGCCAGACTGGACTCACAGGGCAGGCATGTGCCTGCTCTTTCATAAAAGACAGTGAGTTAAGTCTACAATATGATGCTGCTGCCACATATGGGGCATGTACAGAGAGATCAGGCACCAGGGTATGTGGAAGTCTAACCTAGAAGGTAACTACTCATCAGAACTTAAAAAAAGCAGAGAATTCCTGAAAGGAATGAGCTTAGAGAAATGGGTTGTGGCCCAGATTCGACACAATGGACTCAATCACTTTGACAAATCCTCCAGTGCTTCCTGCAAGTGTATAACCCCAGCAACAGGCAGCTTGGAACACTTCTATGAGGAACCAAGTCCTCTCTTGTATTTCAGTGGACACAAGAGGAGAAAGAGAGCCCTGGACCTTATTGCCAATCCCCAAGAATGGCTGTTCTCACACTTTTATAAACACTTGGTCTCCATGGAAGGGGGATACCTAGCAGCAAACATTGGCAACCAAGGACATTCCACTCCCACTATATTGTCCACAAGAGCAAGGAGGAAAAAAAAAAAATCCATAAGGCTGCTTTGATTAGGAACTCTTTGAGAGGACTTCTTCAAAAGTCAGTGTCTGAAAATACCTTGAAATGTGGGAATGTGCAACAACAGCCAGCTGGGGGAAAACAGGCATCTTACTTTATCCTGAAAGCATTTACACTTCAGCCCAAAGTGGGAACATCCATTAATCCAAGAACCTTTTGCCAAGAACAAGGTCATCGTTTTCTTTTTAATTCACAACAGAACCCAGCACGCAACATACTCTGCACCAGAGAATCTCATCGTTTTCAGGTGTTTGGAGCCACATTTTAGTTTAATGCATACTCTGAACATGTAAGAAATTTTTTATATTGGGTTTTGTGTTTCCTGCAGGTCAGAGCTCTGTAGCTCTTTAAAAGCCACCAGTAAGAATGAAACAAGAAGAGCACAAGGAGTTCTAACCCCTCAAGGGGTTTAAACAGACAAATTCTTTCACTGCCAAAAGTATTTATACACTAACACACTCTTGGATTGTTGATAATTCTAACATTGCACACCTATTCCTGTGTATTCATGAATACAACAATCTGAACCAAGCTCAAATTTTGCTCCACATTAAGAAAATTCAGCATTAATGAACTCAAATTTTACTTGAGCTCTTTGTTCATTGCAGTGACTGAGCCCCAGCCACGGAGCAAGGCAACATTGTGCTGAGCCCTAGGAAGAATTAAATGGTGCAAGTTGTTCTATCAAAATAACCACAAAAAAATCACATTACACTCAACTGGAAACAAAAGGAAGGGCTAGAAGTGGGAGAAGCATTTATGCTCTCAGAACTTGGGTGTTGCAAATTCTCAATTTCACTGTCATGGTTAGGAAAATGTGGCAGCAAAGCAATGCAACCTTATTTCTAAATAAACAAAAAGGTTGGTCAGTCTGCTGATGCAAGACAGACTAAAGAGAACAAGAGAACTATTAAATTATCTCCACTTCTGGGACTCTGGCTATTCTTTTGCAAAGTGAATGGCTTATGCTAATCAGGATGCATCTGAAATGCATCATTCAAGCCTTCTTGTACAAATATAGTTCTTATTTATCCCAAAAGATCCCCACCAGCTGGCAATGTTTGCATACAATGTTAAACCCAACCCCAAGAGCCCATGCATTATGAGTCATTTTACACTTAAAAACATTAGTTCCCTTCAGTGTTCTCCAAGCCGGTGTATCCCACGAGAAGAATTTCAGTGGAATTCAGCAATAATACACTATGTTACCATCCAACTTCCTCTAGCACAAAGAAGTTACAAGTTTTCTGTTGTTCCAAGGGTTGTGGGTTGTTTTTTAGGTTTTTTTTCCCCTCCTAACAGTGCTTTTCCTCCAGAACATCTTGGGGGAAGGAACAAAAGGATTTGCACCAATCCCCTCTATATGAATCAAATATTTATGCTATGCCCTCTTGAAGCACTTTCATCTAGTAACCTATGGAATGTGATCTCCTGACCTCAACACTCAGGCACGTCTAAATCAGCTGCCCTTTGAGCTGTATTAGAGGCCGCAGAGAATTTTTATACATTTCTATCACAGCCATATGAAAACCTTGTGGCCCAGCTGTGGCATTCTCTGCTACGAAGCATTAGTCCAAAGTGTGCTTGGGGAAAGGGGAAGGAACGCTTTGGTTGTCCCATGTTTTTTATGGCACAACGCGATGTCATGTGCCACCAGGAACAGGCAGGATGATGAACCACACAATCAGCACAGCCAGCACAATTTAAATTAAAGTGTCATGGCAAACTCCAGCCCCACGTTGGCCCATTCTGCCCAGTTTCCTTCTGCCTCCAGCCACCTCTCCAGGGCAGGCAGCGCTGCCTGCAAAACACCTCCAGAATCCAAAAGGCAAAGAGCTTGTGGGATGAGGCACCCCATTCCTTCCACCTGGAAATCCCACCCTTTCCTCAAGAAAAATAAATCATTCTATGTTGTCTTTGCGGCTCCCAGGAGTCTTTGAAGGATGGGGTTATGTTACAAATAAGTGTCCTGGAAGTAACAGAGAAGGAGACCAGGTGTCCCAGATGAACCTGCAACTTAACTGTAGCACAAATTTTTCCAGGGTCAACTCATGACCCTGATCCCTCAGAGGAGCAGTCACTGAGGTAACCCTGGTGAAAGTGTGACCCAGAGATTTAACAGGGTCATGGTCCTGATGGTAGGGTTCATGTTTTCACAGCAGCCCTGAAAAACTGATGTGATGCTGCCCATCACTCACACAGGAGCAGCACGAGGGTGTAAGGAAAGCTCGAGAACACAGCTCTTGTGTTCCCACCCTGACCTGGTAGAAAAGGCTCAGTGCCCTGAAACAGTCGAGCAGAAAAATGTGAGACAGCAGCCAAAAGCAAGCCCCTGTCCTCTGCCCCGGGATGGATCCTGGTCAGGTCCCCTCACAAGGTGCCCCACTGGCTGCTGCACCTCGGCAGAGACTGAGGCACCCCCACTTCTCTGAGGGTCCAGCAGCTCAGAGCACCCTGACTTACCTACTCCACTTTTCCCACAGAAATTCCTCCAGGGAAGAGGAATGAAAAAAACCACCTTAAAAAAAGAAAGAGGAACAGAGAGCAGGACAGACCAATATGTAGCATTTCCTGATTTCCTGTATCATCCACAGGAAAAACCCACGCAGTGGGGAAGAGCTCAATGTCAAGGCTGGTTTCACCACATGCACAGGCAGTTCCTCCTGCTGGGGGATGCTGTGTGATTCCACTGGGAACAATACAAGGACTCCCACTACCAGCCACACAAAATTCCACAGGTCCTTCCCTTGCAGAAATGGCTGGTAGCAAAGAAGGAAAGAGGAATGTGGGTTCAGAGCTGGGGGAGAAGGAAAATGAGACATCCACTGTGGTATGATCACTTGTAAACCAGGACACACTCAGCACTTGACCCCTGCAGAAAGGAGTATTCTGCAAAATATGTTTCCCTGCACAGAGACTGGGCCTCCATCCAGTTATTATGTGCACATGTCCCTGCTGTGTTTTCAGCCTTGCTTCAGAAAAAAAAAATCTCAAAACAAAGAAAACATCCCCTCATATTCACTCTGCACAGTGCCAAGCGTGCTCCTGACCATGTCCAATAATCTGTTAAGGCGTGTTAATTATGGGTGCAACACTTTTACACCTTGTGACACAGCAGTAAAGCACTTAATGTAAAACAAATTCCAGTGTGAAAAAAGGAAACCAGCCGATCGTGGCAGCCCTGTTTGCACGTGTGATACACAAATGCACATACATACATGCTGCTCTGTGCAGCACGACCAGCAAAGACAATCCCAACACGTGGATTACAAGCACAATGACTGCAATTATTTTCTCCAAAGAGCACCACAAGAAACGGCTGCTTTCAAACACAGCCTGACACAAACCCACTCCAGCGACTTCCACCGAGTTTTACTCAATCCAATTACACACAAGTACATCACTATTCATTCTGGCAATTTACTACCACTGATGAAATAGGTGGATGAGCTTCTTTCTTTTTTTTTCTTTTTTTCTTTTTTTTTTCCCCAAGAATTTTGCAACATGAAAAATAAACTTTACAGGAGAGAGAAGTGATGGACAAAAGCTGACAGAGAAGAGAGCCAGTCTAAACTCCCAGGTTAAGGCTGAAGAAAGAATGCAGAGTCCCTTGCAGCATGAGCACATCTCTTACCTACTGATCTGCTGAAGACAAAAGGGTTTTCTTCTTTTCAGAAACTGGACACTTGTAGCTCGTTGGGTCAGTCACACAAAGCTTCCCCGCTGCCAAAGGTATTCTTTTTCCCCTCGGGTTTTTGTTGTTGTTGTTTGGTTTTTTACCCCAGAGAGTAAAGGGCAGAACAGTGGATTCAGCAGGGGCAAAGGGTGGAATTCGAGATTTAACGGGCTGGAGAACTGCAGAGCTCTCTCCAAAAGATGCTGTATTTCAAGGCGCTTTCATTTGCAAATCCTTCTTCATCCTCAGTGTCAATAAAACCGGAGGAGGGGGAGTAAACTTTTTTTAACCGCAGAAATAAACCGGACTCCACAGAACGAGGAATGTGATACGAACTGGATTTATGGCTCGACTTTTTCTTTTATTAAAAATAAATATTCTTTCAGAACAGGCAATCGAGCTGGAAGGGAGTTAAAAGAATCCCAGAGTCAGCCAGGACCTGCCCGCGGTCGCTGGGAGGATAGCGGTACCTCGAGAGCGGCAGGATAAACACAAAGAGGGGAAAATCCGCGTCCCGGCGGCGGCAGCTCGGCTGTCAGTGGCAGCGCCGCCCGGGGCAGTGGCA
>VWYP01010930.1:306381-351339 GCA_013400435.1 Pycnonotus jocosus | reverse complement strand
CGCCCCGCCCGCGGCACCGCCCCCGCTCCGCTCCGCTCCGCCCGCCCGCCGCTATTGTGTGCGGACACACGGACACACGGACACACCGAGCGGCACGGCAGGCACGGGAGCGGCCGCTGCGCATCTTGGCCCTGCACACGCACCCCAACAACCCCACCCTGTGCCCGGGAGCCGTGTCCGAACGCTCCTGGAGCTCTGGCAGCCTTGGGGCTGTGCCCATTCCCTGGGGAGGCTGGGCAGTGCCCCAGCACGCACCAGGGGAAGAACCTTTCCTAAATACCCAAGCTAAGCCTCCCCTGACACAGCTCCAGCCGTTCCCTTGGCTCCTGTCCGTGCTCACAGAGATCGGAGCTGCCCCTCCACTGCCCCTCGGGAGATGCTGAACACCACAATAAGGTCTCCTCCAGGCTGAACACACCAAGTGACCTCAGCCACTCCTCCAGAGTTTCCATCTAGATCTTTCCCCATCCTCGTGGCCTCCTTTGTACACTCTTCTTAAAGCTTCATATCTTTTTTATATTGTGGTGCCCAAGACTGCTCAAAACATTCGAGGCAAGAACACACCCGTGCAGAGCACAGCAGGACAAGCCCCTCCCTGGCCTGGCTGGGGATGCTGTGCCCAGTGCCCCCCAGGACAGCCCTGGTCCCTCCGCAGGAGGAGCCACCTGGGCAGCTGTGGGAGCACCTACAGGAGTCAGCCCCATCAAAACCAACCTGCCAAGCCACTGAAATGGGTTTATAGCAATGTACACCAGCCCAGGACTCACCCCACCTTAAGCTGCCCAAATGCGGAAAATAAATGAAAGTGAGGCAAGAACTGATCATGACTAATTGCCTATAGGCAGAGCATTAAAGGAGATATTTGAGTATAATGTTCTGCTTAAAACCAAAATGTACATCGGGTAAAATTCCAAAGCTTAGGCTATCCTAATAGGAAATATCCACAGACCTCTACTGCTCTGCCACAGCTGGAAATAATGGTCAGGGTGGAAAGATGAGACTGAAGACACTTCAGTTCTCCCCAAATACAACTCTGATTTTGCTGTGTTTCAGCATTTTATCACATGATAAAAGATGGTCACATTCAGAGGTGGTTTTTGCTGAAGGCTTTAGTGCCTGGAATCACAGTGTGGAATTTCAACTCCTTAAACAGTTTAGCTTTAAACATTCCACAACCTTTACAGCAAAGCATGGAGGCATTACCTTTGTCCATTCAAAAGCCTGTAAAAGGATCCCAAAATGCTGCTACAAAGAAAGACTTAAGGCAGTCTTGTTTTGGAAGATCTAATAGAGAATTAGCAATGGCAGTAACATGGTCAGCTCTGCAGTGGAACCAGTCTGCATCAGAGAGGCAAAGCTCTTGTTCTGAAATGGGCTAAGCAACACCAACTTCTCCTCATCCCATCCCTGTAATCAGGGCAAATCTCCAGTCTAAACAAGGCCCAGAGATAACAAACTGGTCCTTCAGTAGGGCCTGATTTGTGTACAAACAATCCTACCCTGCCTTTCTCACAATCCACCTCCTCCTCCAGCTTTTGCATAGGGAGCACTGGAATCCTCCCCCAGTGAGGCCATTCCTGTCCTGAACTCTGAGGACAATCTCCCAGTGACAGCTTCCACTTGGCTCCTGGTCATTACCTTGTAATTGCAAAAAAAGAGCCAAACAGAAAACTGAATGCAGCAGTCACGGTGTGTCCACAGCTGATTTAATACATAAAGGCCTGATCATGCAAATATGAAGCCTGCTAGGCAGTACCAATTTGGTAAGGTTTGGGCCTAAGATGCCCCCAGTTTCCAAAAAAACCCCTAAAAGTGCAAAAACTGGCCACATGTCAAATCCTTGCACTGTAAAATATGGCCTTCATGTGAAGAGTGATGGCATGATTCAGCCATTTACCTTCTAATCACTCTGAGCAAATAAATCCTTTCCCAAAGGATTAATAATTAATAAATAATTCCCAAATCTTAACATTGAAAACAAAGACTTGGACAAAAATTCAGGAAGTCAAATTACAGAAATCCCAAATGCAGCATCTATAAACATCTATTTTTCACCCCTCGTAACCAACATTCACTCACTGGAATGTTTTTTAATGGAAGAAATGCAGAAACACGTGTAAACAGCCCATTAACATCCCATAACTTTACAGTTTAAAATGCCAAAGGAAAAAAAAAAAGGCAGTGGAGAAGCAGCTACTGAAGGCCACATTGGCTGGATGCTGTGGGGCAGCGTTGCAAGGGAAATGCACAGCCAGAGAGAGGGAAAGAGTTATAAACTGTGCTTCAGTCACACATCCTGTCTCCCTCCCACACGCTCAAAGAAAATATGAGAGCAAGGAGAGGAGGCAGAGCCACCAGGAAAGCACAACTATTGCTTCATGCAGGCACAGGGGAGCCCGAGGCGTGTTAACCTCAGCTCCTCTGCTGCCTATTCCAGGAGCACTGCTCATGTTCAAGCCACACCACTGGAGATACCAGCCTTATCGGCACTGCAAAAGAACAAAGCTGCACGAAATCCAAACTCTCTCCCTTAAAATCCTCTCCCGCTGTATCCTCCCTTCACCCAGCTCCCCGCCCGGGCCGGTGCTCAGGAGCTCCAGCACACATCTGAACGGCTGCCAGCAGAGGAAGCCAGCAGTTTCCATACACACATCACGCCACAATGTGGGAATTCAGGAAACAACACAAGAAAGGGGTTCCTAACAACTGTTCCAGCGTGCTCGGGCCAATTTATGCAATCACACAAAGGTCACGGTGGTTGTGCTAAAAAGCACAAAAGATAAGCGCTACAACGGCAACTGATTCAAAGTAGGAGCACAAACCTCGGGCTTCGGAAAACCTGGAGTTGCTCCACCTACAATTTTTTTTTTTAAGAGGTTGTCCTTCACATTCTTTAAAATTCCTCCATCTTAAAGTTCCTCCCTCCAGGAATGGCTGTAGCTCTGCCGCCCTTTGTCCGCAGCAGCTGGAGCTCAGGAAGCTGCTGATATTGTCCCTCCTGTACAGACACAGCTCAGCTCAGCATCCACTCAGCACAGGGCACAGGGGCCTGAATTCATTTCCCTGCATCTCTGATCTCGGGCCAGTTGAACTGAGCTTTTCTTCTGCACGTAAAAATGAAGCGTTAGCAGAGCTCAGAAGTGGCTTTCAGCTCTTGGGGCCAGACAGAACGTCCCCACCAAAGTGAGGGGTTCTTTGTCTATAAAATACATTACTGGGAAAATAATGACCCTACAGTAAACAGACAGTAATATAAAGAATCTGTAAAAAAAAGCTAAGAAGAGGAGCTGAGGATGTTTGCCAGGAATGTGAGCAGGAGCAAGGAACAGGAATTTCTGAAAAGGGAGAGTGTATCTCTTGTCATAGAACCAAAGTCAGAATCCCAGAGTGTTTTGGGTTGGAAGAGACCTTAAAGCTCATCTGACTCCATCCTCTGCCATGAGCAGGGACATTTTTCACTATCCCAGGTTGCTCCAAGCTCCATCCAACCCGGCCTTGGACACTCCCAGGTTCATTTTGATAGACACTCATCAATGAAAAGGAAGTAAGCAACCAACGCGTTTGGGAATACAGATCAAAACAAGACTAAAAGATCTCAAAATCTTGTAAAAAATCACAAGAAATGTGAGGGGAAAGCACCAAGGTACTGGAAGGTCAAGTGGTTGGTCCCAAGTCAGGCTGAGAGTTCAGTCTGCACTCACAGAGGCCCTGCCTTGCTGCCCACATGTCCAGTGAGCTGGGACATGCAGCACTGCAGCTTTTGCTGCTCTTTTACCCCCTGGTTTTAGCACCCAGCACCTTCAGGGTGGCCATGGCCATCTTTAAGTCATGTGCAGAGGATTTGGTGTTGCTGCCACATCCAGCCCTGAGCTGTAACAAGGCCTGAAAGGCACCCTCAGGTCCTGCTGTTGGGTATGGCTGGAGAGCAACTACGATTTCTGAAGGGAAACAGAATCAGACAGACGAGAGATTGAGGCATGAATTACATGAGCTATTGTTCACCAAGACAGCAAGAACAGCTAATCACAGATCAAGAGCACTAGAAATTACCACCATCAAACTTGACATGCATGGAATTGCTGGAAAAATTCTACTTCCCAACACACACGAGCAGGAACAGTTACACACTACTTATTCCTCTAGCCTTCACTAAGTAACTGCTGTGTCTTTCTACACAAGTGTATTATTTTACCAATTCTACACAATAAAACTTTGATGACCACATAACTTCTGGGAGGGAAGTAACTGATATAGAAACCTCTGCAAAACCTTCGTGTCCTGTCTCTGCTGTGATTTACATTCTAACACAGCCCCAGCTCATCTAAGATTTTTCATGCTGCTGTGTGTTGAGAGTTTTAAAAGTCTGTCAGTCTGGGAGGTGCCTCTAATGGATTGTAACTCAAGTGCAGCGTGGTTCCTGGGGTGAAGAAAAGGCCTGCAAGGAAGGGGGAGAAAAGGAACAGCTTACCACAGTGAAATGTAATATAGAGGTCAGCAGTGACATGTCACTCGTGAGGTGATTGATCAGGTACCACCTGTAAGGAGAATTATTCTAACTGCTGAACCTTGGCCCCTGTCTGTGCAGAAATGCAGAAGAGAGCCCTGTATCCAGGAGAGTGGTAAACAACTGCCAACTATGGAAAAACAAATGTTCAGCTTTGCCCTAAACACATTCACACCTCAGTGCCCGACAGTTAAATGTGGTTTGGGCAAAATAAGGTTAGTCTGGACAAAGTGATTTCCTTACAAAACACTCTTCTTCTCCCAAAGATGGACCTGTAAGCCTTCAACTGATGTCTATTATCTGTTGATATAATTTCCTACATCATCCCTTGATGTAGAAAAGTTGACCACTCCCTTGCTCCTCTGCACTCTTACCTCTCAAGTCTCTTTAAAAAGAGAAGTGTCTTAAAAATCTGCTGGAATTAATTGAAAGATTCCCTTAACTTCCAGTGGATTTGGACCAGAGTGAACTGTAAGAGTAAGGCATGGAGGCACTGAACTTCAGCACAGCATTTGTTTGCTCTCAAGGACTAAAGATTGTGTGAAATTACGAGTGAACAAGATGTACAGCAGGTTCTGCAGCAAAAACCAGACTAGCTTATCCTAATATTCCAATGACCATAAACCCTAAAAGGGGACAACCATGGTTGATTTGATACCAAAAACCCCAACCTCTTCAAAGCCTCCAGGCCTTGAAATGGTGCAGCTGTATTGATAAATACCACGGGGAGGGGGGACAGAGGATGATCTTTGATTTAAAGCTCTTGCAACTCTTTTCAATGCTGATGTCAGAAGCAGACTCAAAAGTGAGAAGTGAAAGAAGCCAAACCAACAGCAATCTCTGGCTGGGAAGGGTAAAGGCATGATCTCAGTGGAACACTGAGTGCCATGTGCATGCAAGAGCTCTGCTAATTACAGGAGCAGAACCATCTTCTCCTGCTACAGAGAAGCTGTATGGAAGAGTAACTAGCTTATTCTGAACATGAAATTAAAGAAGAGAAATGGAAGGAGAAAAAAAGTTAGGTACAAAAAACATATTAAAACAGAATAGATTAATTTCTCTTAACTGCTTCAAAAAGTGCCAATTAGAATTTTTATGAATACGTAGATGTGCTCCTAAAAACAGACTTTCCCCTGTAGTAAGCTACAAAAAGATTTATAATTAGAGAGAGCAAGATATCAAGTCACAGGTAATTGATTAACATTTCATTTTCATGTAAATGAAAAACTAAAAATAGAATTATGGAATAAAGTCTGATTAGATTTTACAGTCAATTTCAGAAGCTGCTGCCACATCCTGGAAGAGCACCAGCACTCTCTGCTGGTGATCTTTGTTCAACAGTTATCAAGAGAAAAATGAGAGCTGAAAGTGCTTTATGTGCTTGATATGAAATGCCATTTTTGTTTTAAATTGATGATTAATTAGATCCCTAACAATTTGGCAAACAGCAGCTCTAGGAGCTAGCTATACTTTTGGAAACAATGCAGTCATTACTAAGAACTGCAGTTACTCTGGGCAATCATCACTCACTGGAATAAATTTCACTGTCTCAAACAAACATCTGATGTAAATGCTTCTCTCAGCAGAAAGCACTTCTGTGGTGCTGCCACACAAAGACAAGCTGGTGTGAGAAACTCCCATGATGCCAAATCCCTTGGCTCCACCCTGACTGTCCATCAATTTTTGGGCTATGCCAAGAAAAACAGCTCTCCTTAAAAAAGTCCTAGTGCAGCTCCAACACCTTCCCCCACGGGAGCCACAGTGGGAATGTGGCTGAGTTTTCATCAAAGCAAACCTGCTCCCAGCCCTGTCTCTGTTCCACCCTTTGCCAGAAAGCTGGAAAAGCTTTGATTCCCTCTCCCCAGGATGCACCCAAGCCGTGTCTCCTGGATTGCCTTACACACCTGAGCCACAGCTTGCACAGGGACAAAGAGGCAGCAAAAATAAACCCCAAGCCAAGCACCTCAGTGCCAGCTGTCCCAGCTCCCAAGCTGTGCTCGGATCAGACACCAGGAAGAAGGGTTAAAAATTGGCAAATTGAATCCATGTGCAGCTCCTAAAAGTGTGGGAAACAAAAGAGACAATGTTAAGGACAGAGTATTCATTTGCAAAGGGCTCAGGTTTCTTGGCTTCTGCCATCTGCTTCCCAAAGGCCATTTTTCAAGGTAGCTTTTTGTTCTTCAGTTTTGAATGTAGCTGAGGAAAGACATCCTAGTCCTTCTTAGCTAACGAGCTAAAGCTCAGTGCACACTCAATGGCTTAAAATATTTTGTCTTTTTAATTCCCTGGGGACAACAAGGGAATGCAGTGTCAGAGGTGGGGTTTTTCTCCTGGGACTTGAATCAAATTTTTACCTGTCACAGCTGACCCAAAAACATCAGATATCTCCATAAATATTCATTTACACTATGGTATTAAATACATAAAGAAATCCTGTGTTCACAAACAAAAGTACATGAGACATCATAATGCTGTATGTATCTGTATATTATGTGTAGTGAGATACAGAACAGCCCTTTTGACTATTTTCCTTTAGGAAGTAAGAATTGAGAAGAACAGCTCCTGAATTAGAGAAACAGCTCAGAGCCCTAAAAAGAACACACTCTGTGGTAAAAATAAGTGAGTTTTAACATAGTTGTAAGTCAAAGTCAGGAATAATTGTTCTAACACATTCTGCTCCTGACAAATCTCAAATTTAGAAGAGCTTCACATCTGCTGAGAGCCCTAAGGAACTTTTTAAGCATTCAGGGATCACTGACACTTGGCAGAGTGGGACAGAGTGACAGCCAAATGCCAAGCACAGCTCTGGAACGCTGCATGAGGAACAGACATTCCTGCCTAAGGGGGCACAGCAAGTTTCCCACTGCAGAGAAGAACAGGAGTTTTCAAACCTGAAGTTTTCTACTCTTCAAGGAATTTAATATTGTGGACATGACAGGATCCAGCCAGAGACCAGTGATCTACAAGAGATGAGAAGATGCTCAAAGCCTTGAGAACCTACAGGAAATTAACATTATTACTTTTTTAATATTATTAACTATACATGCCAGACTGCTCTTAAATATTCTCTTCCCACATTCCTACCCACACCTTTACCTTTGTGCCATGGGAATTCCCTATTCACCTCTGCTCCTTGATCATTAATGCAGACTCCTGAGCTTCAGACTTCAAAGCAAGGCAGGATTAAGAGTCACAGGCTCAGGACTGGGACAGCATCAAACCCTTCCTGTGCAGGAACCTCCACCTTGTGTTCGACTCCACAAACACCTCCTTCTATCAGGATTGGGAAATTTGGGGATTTATGTGGAGCTTCCCACAGATGAAGTTAATAAGGGAGCCCCAACAGTGGCTCATGTCCTTCCAAACACTGGTAAATGAAAGAAAATGGGAATGTCTCTTGGGGTAAGGGAGAGAAAGATGTGAGCACTGTACAAATGTGCAAGGGAAGAAACCAAAGGCTTCATTGTGTGGAAATGCACTTCTCTAGAAAGGCTCTTCTCTTCTTCCTCTCCTAAGCAGCACATGAGAATGTTCTTAGGGAACCCATGATACCCTACAGCCCTGGTGACGGTTTAGTTTTTATTCCTGACTGTTTTGTTTTTCCCTCTCACCCTCCCTCATTCTGCTGCTCAAAACATCTGCCCTGCCCAGCCTCCTCCTTTGTGCAGGTGCAGCACACTCCCAGTACCACCAGCACTACTGGGAGCTCCAGCCATGCCTCAGAGCTTCCAGCAGGGACACTGACCTACAGCTAACACGATACAGATGAAGAAATCACAGCACACATGTTTCAAGATACAGGTCTGGCCAAGACCCTAAGGGATTTGGGGACTCATTTCAATGTCACTTGCAGTCAGCATCCCTTTGAGTTACATTTGAAAATTACACCAGCTTGGCCAAGATTAAGCCCACTCAGGCAGAAAGACAGTCTGGGCTTTTTCAGCTTTACTTATAGCTCCTCTTATATCACCGACTTACAAGGAAATTACACAACACCAGACTAACACAGGTGCAGTTCCTTTAGTGGTAAGAATGGTGCTAGAGATCACCAGATCAGGAATTTCCATTGACACCACGGCTTACACCTGCTCTGAGTTAGATGCTGCAATGGTACAGTGGGAGAAGCTGCTGTAGGGACACACACTGCCCTCATCAGCCTCATGATCCCTCATAAACACTGGGCTAAAGGGATGGTAGATGGTGTTACAGAGCAGAGATTTACTTGCTGAGAAGGTGAACTGCAAAGCCAAACTCAGAAATTTCTCTGCCTAACAAGAAGGTTGCAATTAGGTCATTGCTGAGCACTGGCTAAGCACAGATCAGAGCAAAAACATTCCCACAGAATAACTCAGATGTGACAGCAGGTACTTGGAATGAGAACAAGGATTTCATCCATATGGTCCTGCTGCTGAATTATGTGGATAAACAGTGATCCTGATGGAGCCAGCCCCCAGCCGGACACGCAGGTGTCGGGATACACAGGCTCAGTTTAGCACAAGCAAACTAAATTCCCAAGCAGGAAAGGCCATGTCCGACTTTGATGAAATTTGACAAAGAGCTCAGAGCAAGTTTCAGGTCAGATTCAGGTCGTGGATGAACTGGATCCAGGCCACAACCTTTTTTTGTATCTTCTGGACTCCAGTTTGAGCAATGCTTCTCATTTCTGAACCCTATTTCTGCTAAAATTCTCCATCAGTTCTGTGCCCAACCCTGCTCAGCTCAGGCTGGATATTTTGGTAAACATAAGACCTTTATTCAAATGACAAGGAGCTTCAATAGAACACTCTCCAGGCTGCTTCTGGTCACTGAGACTCCCTCCCTTGGATCCTGCACATGGAATTACCTGTCTTAGGGGCAGACAGGTCAGGAGAGGGGAGATTTGTGGGTTAATGGGATACTGTTCTGATCAGGGAGATTAGGTTACAAGGCCATGCCTTTGGACACTGCCTTCTTCAGTGTGGCACTGCAGTTTACAACTGAGGATTTCTCCTAATTAGATTGTACTTTTAATTATTTATGGCTTATATTATCTGCAGAAGCTGCCCAGAACTTAAGCCTTAATAAGGATAATTGGAATAATCATATTTTTCCCTCTTTTGTAAAGCACCTTGAGCCTTGCTGATGAGGAATGCTAGAATGTGAGTAGAGGCTTAATGAAAAATTATCATTAGAAAGCATAATAAAAATGAAAAACGAACTGAAGTGGAATTTTCTATTTTATACTGCATTGGGGCTGAATTAAGAACCATTTATCGGAGGCAAGGCTGAAAATTTTAACCTGAAAACTGAGTGGAGATCTTCTTTAGGCATGTTATGGTGGGAGAGTGCAGGTGAGGATGCCAAAGACTTGGATGTTATGAGAAGTCTGAAATATGGAAGTGCTGAGCTATCCCACTTGGCTGGTGCCAGCACCAAGAAAAGCAGTGGGTGTTCAACATCACCCCAGTTCCTGTGTCCACCACAGCTCCTCCACACTGAAGATTTGGCTTTCCAGCCCTCACCTTCCCCAAAAAGTGTCCTGGAATTGAGGCAGATGCTGTTTGAGCTGCTTAGAGCATGCGGTGAATATTTATGGCGCTGCCTGACTCAGTCTGTGAATGAAATCCACAATCCCTCACACCGTACCGGGCACGGCCCAACCAAGGCAACGGATGCAAAGCTTTTAACCCTTTGGGGATTATCACCCTCCGAATTTGCTGTCTCGGAGATCAAAGCAGGAGGATTTGGAGCCGTTTCTGTTGAGGGCAGAGCTGGGTGAGCTCCTGCGGGTGGCTGGGGCCGGCGGGGGGAGCAGGGCAGAGCAGGGACCATCCCCGGCGGAGATGGGGGCAAAGGCTGCGGGTAACAAAACACCCCCGGCGCCGCCTGCACCTGACAATGGAGCCGGGGAGGGGCCGGAGAGGAGCAGGGAAGGCTCCCACACACCGCCAGCAGCCCCCGAGCATCGCCACCTCCCCACGCCCGCCCTTCCCCAGAGCCCCCGAGCAGCGCGGGCTGAGCCCCGGCACCGCCCCACAGCGCCNCAGCCACGCCGGGGAGCTCCGGCAAGGGCCTCCCGCCGATGCCGTGGGTAACTTTCAGCAGGCGGCTGCAACTACGGCGCCCGGCATCCCCCGGCGGGCCGGCGAGCGGTGCCGGCCGGGAGCTGTAGTTCCGCACGGGGTGGGGGAGCGCCGGGCGCCTGCGAGGAAATCACAGAACCACCGGGGCTGGAAAAGAGCCCTGAGAGCACCGAGCCCAGCCTGGGAGTGATCCCCATCTTGTCAGCCAGCCCGGAGCGCTGAGTGCCACGTTCAGTCGTTCCCTGGACACAGCCAGGGATGGGGGCTCCACCACCTCCCTGGGCAGCGCCTTCCAAGGTTTAACAACCTTTTTCCGTGACAAAATTGTTCCTAATGTCCAACCTGAACCTGCCCTGTCCTATCACTGGTTGCTTGGGAGCAGGCCCTGACACCCACCCTCCTGTCAGGGAATTATGGAGTAGCAGAAGGTCCCCCCTGAGCCTCCTTTTCTCCAGGCTGAGCCCCTTCCCCAGCTCTGTTCCCTTCCCTGGACACGCTCCAGCCCCTCAATATCTTTTCTGAAGTGAAGGTCTCAGAACTGAACACACCACTGGAGGAGTGGCCTCACAGTGCCCAGTGAGGGGAACATGACTGTCCTGGTCCTGCTGCCACCCCATGGCTGGGACGAGCCAGGTGCCATTGGCCCACCTGGGCACACCTGGCTCATGTCCAGGTGCTGCTTTCCCACCAGACACTTTCCACCCCTCTACCCCAGCCTGGAGTATTCCATGGGGTTGATGTGGCCAGAGGATTTGTTTTTACTTTTTATTTCACCTGGCTCTTGGTATCAGCCCCCTGAACCTGCTATATCTGTTACCTTCATCACATCCTGAGCTTTCTGCAACAGCTTTGCTTCTAGTATTTCTTCTCCAATGTTTCCACCAGCGACCATTCCTTGCCCCAGAAACTTTCAGCAAAAGCAATAAAAATGTAAAAGCCAGCCTGTCAAAGAAGTATTAGCAGGCAAGACTTAAAGGCCCTGGAAACTGTCACTTAAATACTCAGCTACCGGCCAGCAACTGTTCAGCTCCTGTGGTCTCATGATTATGCATTTTATCCATTTCTATTTACAATTTATTTTTATTTAAAGCTGAGTCTCTCTCTGGCCCTGCTGTGCCATGTTTCCTGTGCTGAACACAGAACAGCACACAAAACAAGCCCTGTGGAAACAAAAGAATATTTCAGAGATGTGAGTAGGAAACATCCAAAGTCAGGTGGGAAAATGCTTTTAAGCAGAGACATCTGTGTGTACAGAGCATTATTACTGCTTGCTGTATTTAATTACAGACAGCTTTGTTTTGGTGCTTTTGAAGGAGAGAGGAAAAAGCCAGCAGAGGTAGTGGCCACACACCAACCTTCCACTGTAAACACCCAGAACGGAGGGCTGGGGGAAAAGTCTGTTATTGCTCCATGGGAGTCCAGCAGCACAGGGGCACAAAAGTGACACAAAAATGGGCTGTGCTGTCACAAGGCCTTGTTTGGCAGAGCCAGACAAGGAGGATCTGTTACAAGATGTGGTGGAATGTTTGTTTTTGCAGTACTGGATTTCCAAAATCCACGGTCTTTTTGTGGCTGGCAAGTCCCCTCCTTTCTCTGCCTCATTCCTGCAGCTGTTGGAGGTCTGCACCCCTGCCTGGAAAACATGAGCACAGCACAGCAAAAATGTGCATCATTCATGTGCCATCAGACAATGCTTGGGAGAGTTACAAAGGAGGGGAGGAAGAGGAGGAGACCACAGTGCTGCAGTAATTTACATTATTTCTACTTTCTTTGCAAGAGTCACTTTTACCTTTAAACTATAACAAGTATATATTCCATAGCAGCTTTACCACACTTCAGCATTATTGGGTTTTAATTCACACCCCCTCATGCCCAGGTAAAATCTGTCAGTGTGTCTGTTTTAGCACATACTTTCATTTTGTTTTGGTAGTATTTCATCTATAGAAATAAACTGAAAAGCAGAATCTGTGTTGTGAGCTGTTGCTTACCTCAGGGATTCCCTCCATGGTTCATCCTTAATACTTTGTGCTGTGCAGAACCTCCTGGGAGCAGCACTGCTGGGGATTTCACTGGGAATCAAAGCAGGCCATGGCTGCCCCACACTGCTCACTTTCCCTGGATCCAGCAGGAACAGCCACAAGCAGTTCAGCCTCTCCCCTCAGAGCAGAGCTGTGACTGCTGCCATAACCCAAAGCCGAGGCCAGGCTGAGGCTGGAGAAGTCCCAGGTTTGGTTTTGAGCCACTCTGTGCTCACATTTGGGCCCTGCAGTGAGCACAGGAGCCAGCACCAGGCTGGAAATGCAGCTCCAAGCACTGGCACCACCCTGCTGGGCCTCCACTGACAGTGCCTGCCCTTCTGCCAGTGCTGAAGCCACACACAAACCTCAGTGTCCAAGTTTTACCAAGCTACTTTCAATGCTTTTAGGGACCACAAACTGGAACAGAGGCACACTGCAATTCTGTTTGCTTGGGATTTCATTTTTACCTGCCTCAATCTTCAAAATTCCCCATATACTGGTGATAAATACATAATTGCCCAGTATGAGGCAAGTTCTCTAGATGACAAGCAGTTGAACTCACACTTTCCTTATTTGACTTGCACATTCAAAATTTCATCTTACTTTATTATGAGGAGCATTGGAGCACACCTGTGGCAATTTACTTCCTTACCAACCAGTTCAGTTTGATGATGACTGGGTGCTTGTAGAGCCACTGGACAAACATAAAAGGAGATTTACAAATATTATAATTAGAGTAAATAGGAAAAATAACTCAGGTTCCTGATGCTAGAAGGTATTTTAATGCATAGCATTCTAAAAATCTGAAATAAGGACAACATACAAACTGGAAGCAGTTTAAATATGTTTATTCAGCAGCTGTTACAACCAACCTCCAAAAAACTGGAGTCCCTTCTGGTTTCTGAACCGTGTCAAGTGATGAAAATGCCTCTAGGATGGAAGCTGGACAGTGCACTCCTTTCTGAGATAAACGTCTAACAGGGATTAATCTCTTTGAAAAGGCAAAATATAAATATATACACTCTAAATTCACAACAACAGCTTCAACTACATTAATTCAAGTGGGGTAACAGTGGACAAACCCACATCATGTAAACTGCAGGTGGAAAAACCTCTGCTGCCTCCTGCTGCAAGGTCCCGTTTACACTCTGGGATGTGCCTCTGGCAGAGCTGGAACACGGAAGCGCTGAAGTGTTGGATCTCAGGGGCTGTGCACGGGACCGGGACGTGGGGCTCTGCTCTCTACACGTTGCTCAAGGCATCTACACCAGGGAGAACCTTACCTGGGGGCAGAGAAAACACAGCAGCAGGGTTAAGAACCTCTCTGTGCTCAAACAGCTCTGCAATGTTCAAAGATGCGTAATTAAAAGAAGTAAATCAGGAGTTATAGGTTGAAAATGGAAGAGTTTGGCTCCACATTGATCACAGTGGTTCCATGGACCTGCTCCACAAAGTAAATCCACCCAGAGTGATGCCTTAAGTTTCAGCTGTCCTGTATTTCAGGTTCTGCGCTGCCCAGGGGTGCAGCTCTGAGCTCACAGTCAGGCTCACTCAGCTCTGCACACAGCACGGACACAAAACAAATCCTTTTCCTGCTGCACACCAAGGACAACTTTCAGCCCAAAGCACAACCAAAGGTGGCTGAAGGGAGGAACAAGAAGGATGGGACTGCAGAACCTGGAGCTGGAACTGGACAATTCAACCCCAATGTGCAAACGGACCAAATCAAAGTGTGAAACTTCATGATGGGTCAGCCATTTTTTGTGCCCATTGTCCTGCCCAAGGTGTACCCTAAACACCTTTCAATAAATACCTAATTTATTCTCTGTCCAGTCTCTGTTTCAGGTCAGCCTTCCCCAGGCATCAAGAGCACAGCTGCACTCAGATGTCAGCAGGGAGATTCCTAACACAGCCCAGCCATCAATCCAAAATTAACAGTAATGGCACATTCCTGTCCAAGTCTCTGCTAGGGCCAGGTCCAAACACCCAACATCCTTTGCCATTAAATTTGATGGCAAACAGATTTTTGATTGTATTTAGGGAGTTGCTGCATACTTTCTTTAATCCCTAGTGGCATGTAAATAGAATTCTGGGAAGTGTGGTAGAAATTTTAGGAATTAAGAGAAAAAGCCTCCTACGAGGCTCAAGTCTTTAACTGTGACTAAAACACACAGGCTGAGGCATGTAAATGTCTCTTTCCAACTATGGAATTGAAGAATTTGCTCATCTTTGAGTACAAGGGCCTAGATTAATAAAGTGCAATGTTTTCTAAAGTATTTTTAGCTTTGTCCTACTTTAATAATGAACAGACACCACTCAGGCTTTGCCTTTCCTCAGAAAAACAACTTTCTAATGCTCAAGCTGTGCAGCAGGACTGAATTGCAACCCTGTTCACAACTCACTACTTTACTGAGTTTTCAGGGATTTTTTTCCCCCTTTTTTCATCTTCAGAAGCTTTTCTAATTAGCCAGGCTTCCGTTACATTGAAAAGATCACACACACAAACCCATATTTTGGGCCAAAGCTTAGACAAGTTTGTGCTTTTGAATACACAGCGTTTCCTTCGAGCCATCTGCATTCTTTCCCTTCCCCATCACTCCCTAGGCAACAGAAACAAAAGCTGTCTCCCATCTTACTCCTGGAAATAGCAGCTGCAAGGCAGTTTATTGAAGTTCCTCCTCTCCAGAGGAGTTGACAGCGTTGGATAATTTACACACACTGGGAAACGGCAAATTACCAGAGGAAATGAAAAGTCGTTTAGAGAACAATGAACCTCGTTACAAGAATCCCGTCAACCCTCACCGTTTTGAATTCCAAGTATCCTCGTGCAGGTTTGTGGGTGAGCACTAGAGGGCTCCCCAAAACCAAGGGAATTCCAAACAGGAAGAGGAGACTTCTGGCAAGAATTACACACTGTTCTTATGAGGTTTCCCTAACAGAAACTGGGCATTTTAAACAGGCTGCTTGGCATGTCCTGAGGGATCAGTGACAAAATCCAGCCCACTCTTGTTTTCTATCCCAGTATTTTTGCTTTCTGGGAGAGGCACACTGTGCTGTTTGCAGGAATATTCCACTTTCCTCCTCTCTTCTTCTGTGAGGCCTACAGAACAGCAAGAGGAGCTTGTGGCTCCAAAGCTACATGTAACTAACTCCACATGGTGGGACAGAAAAGTCATTCCTCTGTTGTTGTGTTTTCTTGACTACAAACACGTGGTTAAGCACCCAGAACCCCACATTTACTCAAAATTAAGATAAAGGAGGATTTACCCTCTAGCAGCTCCAGGCTGGCACCACCTCCTGTGCTGACATGGCTGACTTTATCCTCAGTGTTCCACTTGGCACAGCAAGTAGCTGTATCTCCACCACCTGTAGCACAAACAGAATCCATGAAACACACAAGAAATTCAGATTTTGTCCAACTGAAGGCCCACACCAAAGGACATAGGAGAACGTGGGCAGAGGAAGATAATTTGCCCAGTATTTTAAACACAGTGCTGACCAGCACAAGCATTCTTTGGGCATTTAGAAAATCAGGAACACATCTACTTACCAATAATGGTGATGCAGCCTTTTCCTGTTACTTCAACCACTTTGTCCATCAGGGCTTTGGTTCCTTTGGAAAACTTGTCCCACTCAAAGACCCCAACTGGACCATTCCACACAATTTGCTTGGCTCTTCCCACAACTTCAACAAACTTCTTCACACTCTCAGGGCCACAGTCCAGGCCCTAAGGGAAGTGAGACAAGTCACTGACTGCTGATCCCCAGCTCAAATCACCCATGCCCAGCCTGGAGCTTCCACCTCACCCCAGACATGAAAAACAAGAGTTTCTCTCTATTTACAGACAGATTTGCCAGCAGCTGCTTGCTGCAGGAGGGTGGAGTCTGGAGTAGTGATTATCTTCCTAACACCAGTAAGTCAATTTTAAATCAATGTCAGGTTCTTGAAGCTTTAGTTAGAAAACTTTGCCCTACTTAAATTCCAGTCAAATAAAAGCGATTTCTACTGCATTCAGATCAGCAGGTTGGGAAAGGATTTTTGCTGTTTTAATCCAAATCTCTCAAAAGCCACTTTAGATTTAAAAATTCAGAACAAACAACAGGGCTTCAATTTCATTAAACCAACAAGCTCTACACAGCTTGACTGCCCTCAGAAACATTTGCCAAGGCTCACAATTACTCTTTTTACTCCTTTAAGAGGTGTCCTACCCACCCTGTTCCTGACTGCTCCTCCTGTCAGTCCCTTTCCCACTCAAACCTACCATCCAGCCAGCAGGAATGCCTGAAGCCACTGTGGCCGTCCCAGTCTGTGCATTCTCATCAAATTTGTCAGCAGTGACAAAGTCAACAGGCAGAGTGATCTTCACACCATTCTTCTCTGCCTTGGCCATCAGGTCCTTGACAATTTTTGATCCCTCTTCATCAAACAGAGAGTTGCCAATCTAAAGGAAACATTTGGGAAAAGTAAGAGGCGTTTGTTTAGCTCCTGGTCGTGACAAAAGAGAACATCAGCACCCAAACTGCTCAGACAGCAATCCTGGAAAGATTTTCTTAAAGCACATGGAGAGACACAGCAGCAATCTGAGTTTTGCAAAGGGATTGTCAAGTAATTTCTCAGGGCTCCCTACTCTGGCAGAGAGCCAAGACAGCCAGTGCTCAATCCCAGAACATGTAAGGGGCATTCAGAGCACATTCTTCACTAGGAGTAGACACAGAATTGTTCTCCTCATACCTCCATGTTGTTGAGCACTTTGAGGAAGGTGAATGCCATTCCACCACCAATGATCATCTCATTGACCTTATCCAGCATGTTATTGATCAGCTGGATCTTATCCTGAACTTTGGCTCTGGTGAGAGAGAAAAGGCAAAAGAATATATAATGAATATTGTGACTATGGTATGTCAAGGCTGTCCTGGAGATTGAGACAACAAAAGAATTGTTGGGAATGGGCAAAAAGAGAATTTTGAAAGTTAGCAGACCAGCATTACAATTCAACTTCCTTGAGCATTATTCAGCCCTCCATTTCTTGTTTCTGTTTAAATATAAACCTCATTTGGCCCTTCAGAGCCTGATTTCCCCTGAGTGCCCAGCCAAGTTAATTCACCAGGTGAAATGCACCTCACAGAGCTGCAGTGCTGCACTGGGCACACACGTGCTCAGAACTGGCTGCAATTAAATATTTCTGCACAGGAGCAGTCACTTGGTTGTGCACCTTCCAGTCCCTTTGCACCCCAGGTGCTGGGGCAGGGCAGAGCCCATGCAGCCCCAGCATGGCCCCGTTGCATAATGAGAAGTTCATGTCAGTTTACAGAGAGCTGAGCCTGAGCCCTCCTGGACCCTGAACTGGGGGGGAAAGGTCACTGACAATGTCTGGGCCATCACGTGGCTCTAACTGCTCTCCTGGGAAAAAAACCTGCCTCATCTGGGCAAAAAATTGCTTATTGGGGAACATCAGAGGTCAGGAGAGACAATGAGCAGCCAGACTGTATCATCACAGGAGAAGATGTGTCAGTAGCTCCTCTCCAGTCCACATCTCACATCTCAGGAGTCAGCTACAAACCTGAACTGCAGGGACACTTGAAAGGAAAGCACTTGCTTAAACCAAGCCAAAACAATGTGTCCTTTGTTAGGGGAGTTAGAGAAATACAGTCACCATGTTCTTGAGTCTTACCCTCCAAGAATTGCCAAGAAGGGTCTCTCTGGACTCTCTAGGGCCTTGGCAAAATAATCCAGTTCTTTCTTCATCAGGAAGCCAGCAGCCTTCTGAGGCAGATTGACACCTACCATGGAGCTGCAGAATTAAAGGAAAAATTGAGGAAAGGAAAAATTTACATGTAGAAACACCCCCATGTCTCACAGCATTACAAAGCCAGTCCTTCAGTCAGCTGCAGCAATGAGAACAGCTACCACCTGCAGGAAAACACACACAAGGGCTTTGTTTTCCTAGTTTGATAAGACAGCTGTACATGCTTCATTTCTGACACTGGTTTTGCACAGAAATATTGATTTGCAAGACATTTATCATCTCAACCAGTGATCCAAGACACTGCAGACAAAAAAGACTAGCCAACAGCAGGGATTTCTTCTTCCAAGAGGACCACTGTAGTTTGCAAGTACTCATATCTAAACACACTCCAAGAAAACAATCACTCTGGAGTGATTACTTATTTGGAAAAGAGGGCTGTTGTGACTGCAGGACAATTTATACAAGTCCTAAGCAGGTAATTTTTAGGTCTTCAAAAGTCTAACAAAAGTCAGTGGAAGTCTTAATATCTTGTTTCAGCTTTCTCCTGTACCCAGAGACAAACTTGAAAGAGCATACACTGATGACAACTACTCCAGTAAATCCACTACTGAGGAGCAAACACAGCACAATGATAGTGGGATAAGCCCAGGAGGAAATTAAAACTCCTTGGGGGCAATATTTGATGTTTCCACAGCAGTCATTGTTTTGCCTGTGGAAGTTAAGAGGTCCCCACCTGTGAGCTCGGTGTGCAGTTCCAAAAGCATCATTGATGTAGACATCTCCCAGTTTGGAAAGAGAGGCTCTGAAAGCATCCACTTTAGCAGGCTCAGCCTTGATCTAAAAAGAGAGAAGGACAAATTTATACCCTGAGACTTTGAATCTAAGCTCAAAGTCAGCAATTTGACTCATAAACCCAAAGCAAAGGTCTGTTTGAGGAACTCATCAGGTCACTGTCTTCATTTGCTTTTTCCCAATCCAGCAGAAGAAACAAAAAAGTTTAACCATTTAAACCATTCTTCTTTAAACTCCCCTAGACTGCTGCTGCTGAAGGCTGTTCACACTTCTGAACAGGAGCACCACAAACCTTTCATTCTCTCCCCAACAGATTTCCAGTGTTGTGTGGTGAACACAGGTAGCACGGGAAGGGTGTGGAGAGACAAGGCAGTGCTCAGATGAGGCTAAACAAATTCATGCTCACTCACTGAACAAAGCAAGCACAGTCTCTAAGAGACACAGGTAAAAGGTTGAGCTCCTAAAGGACTGATTTAGCCACTGCATTGAGGATTAACCAATGAGGATTAACTGATAAAAGGCCTGCACACTACAACAGGCCACAGTGGAAGTAGCCAATGCTGGAAATGTGGAGGTAAGTGCAGTATGTAGTGGGTAAGATCAGGTGTATTTCTATTAAAAGACTCCCCCAGGCATCCTACCAATGTTTTCCTCCCCACCATGGAGGGACAGCAGAGCTCTCTGGGGCAGCAGGTGCCTGCTCAGGGGTACCTGACAGCCCCTTGCTGCAGAGGAACAGCCCACACTGGAGCCAGGCCAGCCCCTCTCCAAGGGCTTCTCTGCTCGCTCAGCTCATCACCCCACAGGCCCCTGCCAGCACCCAGATGTGACACCACAGGGACAATGGCACCCCAAGAGATGGCAGCAGGGTTCAGCACAGCTTTGGGGACCTTTTTAGCAGAGCCTGAGCAGGACTACACAGATCCTAGAGCAATGCTGCCAACTGCTCCCTCACTCAGCAAACTGCCTGGCTGTACAGAGACTAAGGGCTGCAGTTAGAACCAGCACCATCTGTGAGCAAACACAATGAGCTCTGACAGAAGGAAACACCACCACTGCATCTGCTTTGGAGAAACAGCTTAAGCACCAGTCAGCAACTTGCAATTCTGTGTTGCAGCACTGTTTCCTTGAGAGGCAGCTCTGTCACTGACACCTTTCCTGTTGTGCTCAGTGCAGTGTGCTTCCATATGCACACACCCAGCTAAATCACCTGGGAATTACAGAAACACACAAAACCAAGGGACTGCCTCCTAGAGAAAACGAAATTCCTGTCCCGCTCTTCTCTCTGCCACTAGACTTGCAGTGGCACACAATTCTAGCAGTGAGTAATTCCAGATTTGCTCCATTTCCCCCTGCCATCTGCACAGGCTCACCGACTCTCTGCTGTGTTGCTAAGCTGCAGGAGTCCTGTGTCAGCCCATAAAGGGCAGCACTCCATGTCAGCATTCCCTCCAAGCACTGGATGTGAAGAGAGCCAAGGCCTCTGTCAAGCCAGCGGGGTCACCATTGCTAAGAAAAGCAGCTGTCTGGAGCAAGCACTCTGCTGACCTTCAACAAAATGTCAGAGGTGCAAGGTAGCCTGCTTCTAGAGAGCTGCTCTGAAGAGCACACAACCTTAGTGGAGGGTTTGACTGTGCTGCAGAAATATTAGCCACACAACCCAAAAAAAGAAGCATCATTCTTATGGGCTTGGTGGCAACGAACTGTCTTCCAAATTGGTTTTCATTTTAGACATCCAAAACTGAAGCATAACAAGCAGCAGTTTCTTGCACAGCTCTATTTTGTTTCTTTCTCCTTTTTTGACTGAGTCATCTACAGCCTTTCACTTGAGCTGTTTCATCTTGAAAATTCACTGTACTCCACTCAAAACTTTTGCACAACAGTGGGACACACTGAGCTAAAGATCTCTGGCACCCTGTTAAGAGCAGGTTGACAATCAGTGCTTTAAGGAGGCTGCTGGCTCCTCCTCAGTCTGCAGCAAAGAGCAGAAAGGACCACAGCAGGCACACATGAAAGCCAGATGTGAAGTGTCACCTTGTTCCCTGAAGCATCCTTGCCTTTCCCTTCCTCTTCAACGTGGAACCGGAGGTTCTCTAGCAGGATGACAGAGCCAGCAGCAGGATTAGCACAGGCCTGCTCCACCTCAGCACCAACACAGTCCTTCAGGAACAAGACATCCCTGCAAACACAAGATGCACACTGTAACCTCACCACTGACTTCCTGGGGCAAAGAAAAACATCCAGGTGCCCTGGCAGGGAGGGCCTGATGCACATCAAGCTGCTTTTCCACTTTACCTGCCCAGCAGTGCCTTCAGCTCCACAGCTACTGGGGCCAAGGAGAACTTGTCAGGCATGGGGACACCATCGGGGCGCCCCAGGTGACTCATGAGAACCACGGACTTGGCCCCATGGTCCAAGCAGTGCTTGATGGTAGGAACAGCTGCCTTGATTCTGTAACAGCACAGAAGAACTAATTAATATTAATTAATAAGGACTCAATTAGTGTTCACCAGATTAGTACCACTTACACATGAGCCTTGGGAGTTGTCCCTCAAAAATGACAGAAGAAACAGTACAAGAGCTGGACAGAACAATTCCTTAAGAAAGCATCAACAGAATTCTCAATCCCAGCCTGTTTTCATACATTTCACCCTTATCTTCCAAGCGATGTAGGACATGGAATTAAAATGCATTTTGTAGTCTAAATTCTGCTGATTGCTCAGCTAAGAAATGCCAGGACACACCTGAACACTACCAGGCTTCCTGGGTTACTCTGGGATCCTGCACCAATAGAGAAATGATGAGCACTGAGAACATTGTGGTGAACAAAAGGGACACCTGCCTGCAAGTGGCAGACAAGCAGGGCAAGACATCTGGCATCCCTGTTTCTAAATCCCAGAGTTCTGTGTGCTGCACTGCAACAATTATTCTAACAAAGTCAACAAATTACACAGCCCCAGGATAAGCAGGAGGCACAGAGACTTCTGGATAGTAACAAACAGAGACGACTTCCACACAAAGCCTAAGGGATGTGGCTGTGGAATGGTCATGGTCAACTTAGGAAGTTTAGGATCTCTAAAACAAGACATTTTTTCACTTATGTTTTCCACAGCAGCCATAGTGAGTATCAGCCTTGTAATCAGGTGTAGTATGCTACAGCTGCAGGGGGTTTAATTAAGAATTGTTGGACTTTCTCTGACACCTTTTAACATTCTGGTATGAGCAATGACAGCCTAATCATGGTAATGTTCCAGGTACTGGGGTGAAGTCAGAGACACAGCAGACTTTGGGGCCTCCATTTGGGATGGAAATTGCAGCTCACCTCTGATTGTTGGTTATTTTGTGATCCTTCATTGGAACATTGAAGTCAACCCTGAAAAAAAAAAACAAACCGGAAGCTAAATTAAATATTCACAAATTTATTACTTATTAATTTTACTTAATTTTAAATATAAAACAAATGAGTGAGGGAACCTGTCAATAAAGGTGCTGGCTAGAAAAGCAGCATTACAATTAGTCAGACATTCACCTGTGCCCTGTTAACAAGTTCCACTGTGAAATCAATGTGTTATTTCTGCTTGTGATAACACACAAATAGAGAGCAACCACTGCTAGAACAACTCAGGAAAGCTGGGCCACCAACACATCCTTATGCTCAGGACCAGAGCAGCAGTAATGCTGAGCAGGAAATAAACTCAGACAGAACTTTTTATCTTTGAACAATATGATTTCAGATCCCCAATGAGGAACATCCAAAGGAAAGGCAATGAACAACAGCTAGTGACCTTGTGTTCTCTAATGAGGTTTCTGAAATACTTGTCTGGACTACTGTAAACTGCCAGCAGGCAGTTCAAGGAAGCTTTAATTTCTGTCCTGTGCAGCTCTGATCTCCCTGCAGCGAGTGCTGTGGCTTATCACATTCTCCCTGGAAGACCTGACTTGGATCCTGAGGTAACTTCCTGACTCATGCCAGCTGAAGGGCTGGCAGGGAGGAGTTTCACCAGCCCGTTCTCCTGGCATCCCTCGTGCCCATGTGAAGGAAGCTGCGTTGTGTAACCGCGGAGGCAGAAATTGCTCACTGAGCTACGGGAGGGAACACCCATGGCTGGAGCAGAGAGCGGAGTGTGCATCCTTCATGGTTCTATACATTAAATAAAGAACATCCCAGTTCAGCAAGTGCGTGAATGAATCCCCCTGCAGCCCACTCAGCACGTGAAACAAACGAGAAGGACAAAAGCTGCCAGCAAAACAAGAGCAGCTGAGCAAAAAAAAATTGAACTGGCAGCCCCATAGCACAGTGGTTCTGGAAAGGGCAAAGAAAAGCGCCTTTATGGGGTCATTATCCTAAAAGGAGAGAATAAAAGAACAGTTTGCTTTACAGAGCCATCAAAAGTACAAAAGAAAGGTCCAGCTCAGCCTTCTTCCCCCCCTGCAGACCACTGAAATCTGAGCTCCCCTGAGCCCTCTCTCCTCCCTATTCTCAACTTTTCCTGAAGCTTCGGCGGCACTAGGACCGGAAGCTAAGCAGGATGTGAGTACGCCAAATTTACGACGAAAGCGAGGAGAAAAAGAAGAGGTATCGATTTTAGTACTACTGAGAGCACGTGGTGACTCGTTTCAGAGAGGTGAGATGCAGGCAGGAGACGAGGAGCCTGGCAGCTCACCTGCTGTGTCTGGGTAGCCCCTCACAGAGCAGCAAAATTAACTATTCAGCGTTAATTAACGGAGATTTTGAGCACGCCAACCCAGCCCATCGCCTACCAATCTATGGCTGCTCTCTGTAACATGACTCAGAAATGGAAAAAAACCCAGTCAGATGGCCAAAAAAATAGTCAGGTACAGACTCCTACAGAGATAGAAAGATCTTTTGTTGCACCAGACTTAGAAAGTGCACGGAAATCCTGAGCAAGCTTCTTCAGTACTTGCTACACGGGCTGGTTTCTGTTAATCAAATTTTTAGGGAACTAGTTCAAAACCAGGTTGAAGAGACAAGGGGTAAAAACAGCAAGGTGTCTGTCAGACTGAGAATAAGAGGAGCTATACTTTTGCTACCCCTGCCTACTCACGGAGTAGATAACACACACGTAGTAGTCACATTATAGTGACCTTGAACAAACTACCCCATAATAAAAATACATAATAAAAGTATTTTGAGCAGAACATATCACGACGTACCATGGTGCCCTTATCTCCCATGATTTGGCATTAATTTCAACATGAGGCTTTCAGGCACTGATGCTTTATAAATAAGCTACGAATGTCTATTTCAGGGTTTCAGACCAGGATGTGCTGAAAACCTGCGGTGCCGCCCCATCCCGGGAAGTGTCCAAGGCCAGGCTAGAAAAGGTTTGGAGCAACCTGGTCTAGCAAAATGTGCTCGTGCCCCTGGCATGAGGCTGGGAAAAGATGAGCTTTAAGGTCCCAACTCAGGCCATTCTGTGATTCTATGATTTGATTCCTGCGAAATGCTGAGTTATTACCGGTATTTGGATAGCTGGGCAGAGCCGTATCGTCACTTTTTTACTGCAATGCTTTTTTGAATTTGCATTAAGGGGAAAAAACAAAACAACTGGGAAATAAGCATTTTTGGGGATAGTTCTCTGGAATAAAAGCACGGCAGGCTGGCTGGATTTCCCCTCAAGCCGCCTGTGCTCGACACACGTGCGAGCGGGGTGATCCAGGGCGGCAGAGCCGGGCCGGGATTTACACCCTGCCCGGCAGCCACGTCCCCCGCAGGGGAACCGGGCCGGCTCCATGACCATGCAAGAGCCTCTCCAACACTCACCGAGAGAAAAAAAATACAACTAAAACCGCACAAATCGACACGTGCCGGGCTCCGGCAAGGGGCTGCTTGCCGGGGGGCACCGGTCCGGCCCCAGAGTGGAGGATGGAGCAGGGCGGCCCTCAGGAGACGCACATTCCCCCCGCAACGCCTCACCTCATGACGACGCGCTTGCCCTTCACGTCCACCTTGTCCAGGGTGAGTTTGTTGGAGAGAGACATGTTTGCTACAGACCGGAATCACTCGAATCCTGCTCAACCCGTTCGCTTGGCCGCCTCCGTGTTCTGCCGCAGCGCCGCCCGCGCCGCCACCACCCAGCGCCATTCGCCCCGCCCATCCCACCAGCGATTGGTTCGTGCTGTCCTCTGTGTATTTCTATTGGTCAAAACTCCTGTCCGTCAGCAAACACCCCTCCTCTCGGGGGCGGAGCCTGCGGCGCCGGCTCCGGTCACGTCCCTCACGCAGCCGCCGCTCCCTGAGGGTGTTGGGAGTGCGCGGGGTTCTGTGTCTGAGCACCGAATTAACGGTCCCGCACCTTATCTGAGGGAAAATCACCCCTAAATGGTGTCTAAACGTGTGTCGGCTGGTGGGAATCCTTCAGATGAAGGGCACGCACTTCACGGCTGAGCCATAGGCCTGGGGCAGGCCAAGCGCCGACCTTAAAGGAGGAGACAAAACCCCGGATATTTTTAAGTGACCTACATATATGCTCCTTAAGACATCTGGGGGCAAAACAATTGTTTGAAGGGATACCCCTTACAGCAGCATGGTTTAATAGAATCACGGAGGGGTTTGGGTTGGGAAGGACCTTAAATATTATTTCGTTCCACCCCCATCCATGGGCAGGACACTTTCCCCTGTCCCAGGCTGCTCCAAGCCCCAATGTCCAGCCTGGCCTTGGGCACTGCCAGGGATCCAGCGGCAGCCACAGCTGCTCTGGGCACCCTGTGCCAGGGCCTCACCACTCACACGGGAAGATTTTTTTCCTAATACCTAATCTCAACCTGCTCTCTTTCAATTTGAATCCATTCCCCCTTGTCCTGTCACTCCAAGCCCTTGCAAATAGTCTTTTTCCCTCTTTCTGGTAGGTTCTCTTCAGGTACTGGAAGGCCACAAAGCCTTCTTTTTCCAGGCTGAACAATCCCAGTTCTCTCAGCCTTTTCTCATAGGAGTAGTATTCCATCCCTCATGCCTGTTCTGGTTTTGCTCCATGTCCTTCCTATGCAGAGGGCCCCAGAGCTGGAGGCAATCCTAACCCTGCCCTCTGTCAGCTCAAAGTCATTCCCTGTCCTGTCACTCCGTGCCTTTTTGCAGGTTGGTGAGCACAGTCAGAAATCACCTGCCCCAACATACGTGCAGCCTCTAACGCAGGGCTGTGCATTGGGCAACAATGCAATGCAATGCACTGTGCTGGGTGAAAAAGAAGCTCATGGGCTTTTGTTGTTTGTCTATAGGATAGGCCTTTCTGTTGCTGACGGGGTTATTTTTTTTTTTTTACCACGCTCAGAAAAATGTACAGACACCGCTCAGAAAGTGGTGAGGACAAAAATCAATTCTCTGCTGACAGAATGGTGCTGGACAAAGTCCAGAGAAGCGTGACAGAGCTGGGGAGGGGTCTGGAGAGTCAGGGGTCTGAGAAGCAGCTGAGGGAGCCAGGAAAGGGGCTCAGCCTGGAGAAAAGGAGGCTCGGGGGGGACCTTGTGGCTCTCCACAAGTCCCTGACAGGAGGGGACAGCCGGGGGGGTCGGGCTGTGCTCCAGGGAACAGGGGCAGGAGGAGAGGAAATGGCCTCAGGCTGGGCCAGGGGAGGAGCAGACTGGACATCAGGAAGAATTTCTCATAAAAAATGCTGTTAAACCTTGCAATGGGCTCCCCAGGGGGGTATAGAGTCACCAACCCTGGAGGTGTTCAAGGAAGGACTGGATGTGGCACTTAGTGCTCTGGTCTCATTGATAAGGTGGTGATCAGTTAAAGATCAGATCCAATGGTCTCAGAGGTCTTTTCCAACCTAAATGATTCTCTGATTCAAATGAGCACGCACTGACAAGAAATGAAACACAAAACTACCTAGAGAGCCCAACTAATGCAGTGCTCACACACAGGTGAAAACACCTAGCCTGAGGCAGAAGGGTGGGAGTCTCCTGCTGCAAGACTTGTCAGAAAGCTCAGGAAAGCCTGGATGCGCCTCCAAGACATGGTGAAGGTGTCAGTCACAACAGCAATAAACCCTGAAATACACAATAGGGACCAAACTGACAGGTGACATGAAATCTCCTGTGAAGTGGTCACCAGTAAGGATGGATGAGACCAGGAAACATCCCTTTAGTTTGTCAGTGTGTGCCACTGTAGTTTATCTTATATTGCTGTGAATCTACAGTCAAGTTCACATTAAATGAGGTGCAGTAAAGATCTCAATGTTGACTGCACAGTAAATCAGGGGGTGCCCAGGGGTCCCTCCTGTGACGTGGCAAATCAGACTCAACTTTGCACTTGCCAGGTGGGTCCTTGTAACCCAGAGCCCCAATGCTCAGAGTCCCCTGTGGGCAGGGATATCTGGAATGTCAATGTGAATCCAGCCTTCACCGAGGCCTGAGAGTCAAATCCTAAAGTGGTCCTGAATCCAGCCTCCCCTCAGGTGCTGGGATCACCTGCTCGAGGCACAGCTGGCCAGAGCCACTTCTACCTGCCAAGCCAGAAGCACAGGTGACAGCAGGTGAACAAAACCTCGAGGGACTCCAGTGAGGAGATAAGGAAGGGGTTCTCTGGCTCCACAGGAGCTGTAACTATTTAACTGTTCTGAAATTAATCCCTTTCCTTCTTCCTGTACTACTTCATGCTGTGCTGCTTTCTCCAAAGGCAAAGGTTAAATTCCTCGATGCTGACTCAGAAAGGAAAGCTCTTCCCAGCTGCAGCCCACAACCCAGCCCTTGCAGCACCTCCTGCTTTCCCTGGGAAATGGGTTCATTCATTAGGACAAGGCTTTAATTTCAAATGCCTGTCACCTTCTAGGAGTAAAAAAGGGTGGAGCAGGAAAGTCACAGTGTGTGGTGGCATGAACACAGAAACCTGAGCACCCACAGCAATTTAGGACAGCTGTGTGCACAGCTGAGGGAAAAGAGACAGCAGGACACTGGTGAACCCCAAGGTGGACAGGACATTCAGCAATAAAGGACTAAGCAAGCCATAAATAAAAATGACCAAGAGTACTCTATGCAATGGGACCAACTCTACTATGTCCTATAGGTTAGGAGAGTATTGGATAAGAAGTCTGGAGCAATCTTGGTGCTCTTATAAAGATCATTGTTCTGGCAGAAGTGCAGCCATAGCTCATTCAATATTGTCTGGTTTTATCCTTGTTTGCTTTCCTCACATTTTTTTTGTGTGAAGAACATGAGATAGAGGAATAGGGAGGATGTCACATGAGAGCTGGAGGTGGCAGAACACAATTACAGATGGGAAATGGCCCAGGCACGAGAATTTGTGTCTTATAAAAGGCACAAAGAAAGGGGAATACAGACACACATTCAAAGCTCACTTCCACACTTGAGTCACCTCTCTGTCCTTCTCTCCTGTTGTGAAATATTTAGAATATACTGCAAATATTTAAAGAAAAAAAGCCCATGCAAACAGTTCAACCCTTGCACTTTTAAATTAACCAGGAGGGCAAAGGGCTGATAATGACAAACCCAAGGAGCTGGAGTTAGGCCTGTGGCCACCCTAGGAAGTCTTTCCTAGGAATGTGAAGCAGCAGCTGCACTTTAGACTGGCACAGCCCTGTCCTGCATGATCCTGCTTCATTTATCCAACAGGAACAGGACTGTGCAAGTTTAGGCAGCCCACAGGCTTTGGTGCACTGGGTGTGTTTGTGAGACCCACAGGAGAGCTGTGGTTTGGAGACCAAGAATCTGCATCTCCATCTTGTGTCGCGTGACCCAGGCTGCAGAAACTTCTGCTTTTAGAAGCACCCGCTGCAGTTTGAGCCTCCCCTTAAAAACAGGCTGCAGCACAAGGGCTGAGTGCTCTGCTCTCCTTGCACTGGGAGATGGTCAAGGTTCAAGCACAGGGATCGTGTGGGAAAGATAAAGATCCAATCCAATCTGGAATTGTGGGAAAAGCTGCCTGAAAACCAGGCACAGTGCCAAGAGAATAAAGGCAGACATCTCCTGGCTCTCCCTCACCTGGCCAATGCCTGCACAATCTCCTTCCCAACACCTGCAGGGACAGAGGGCTGCAGGCTGTCCATGCATGAAATTGAATGAGGGGTTCATTAAAAAATGCTGAAGAATCCTCTGTGTCTCTTTTTCCTGCACCTGAGTGTGTGTGCTCTCCAATTCTCCTTTAAAAAATTATTTTAGAGACGTGTTTAATGGGATAGAGACAACCCAATCTTACCTGGTCAGCAGTTTTCCTCCATGACCAAGCAAACATGGTACAAATTCACAGCAACTACTTAAACTGTCCAGTCAACTGGAAGGGAAAAAAAACCCAAACCACCAAACCTGACATTGCCCATGGCACAGCTCTGCTATCAAGGCAGATGCTGTGATGAGAGTCTGACCTTAAGGGCTTGTCATACTGCTCTGCAGAGATGTGGTCTAAAAATGTTACTTAAAAAGGGCAAAAAAAAGAGAAAGAGCATCTTAAAAGATGATGTAGCCACTCTGAACTGAAGGCATCTGGGGAGTGATTCAAAAATCCATGCAGGAACTCCATGCTGGTAAAATGGAAAATGGAAGGTGATGTTTGAGGCAGCAGCTGCAGAGGCTCCAGTGTTAACCCTGCCTGTGGCAGCTGCAGGAACGCAGCATTGTTCTGTCTCTCCAGTGCCAATAAATAAATAAATATTTTAAACACACTAAGTTTTAAATTAAGATGAATCCTACCATTATCTACAGTATGAGTTTCTATCAGAGCCCATATCAGTGGTATTTGTTCCACTGATTTTTACAATGTGGAATGACCCTCAATTTGATCACATCATTTACCCATTTTTCCCTAACATAACAGTGCTATGGAAAGTGAGAGCTCTGCTCACCCCTCACACAAGGCCACCAAGAGAGAGGAGGCTGCTCTACTAAACTGAGCTCAAGAAAAACTGAAATCAAGGGCTTGAAACAGAATTTACTCTGGGACAGTTCATGTTTTCACTTAAATCAGTCTTGTCTATCTTGTTTTCTGTCAGGTTTCAGGAAAGAAGAAACATTTTAAAATTCCAGGGGAGTCTCAATGACTTTTAATTCTATATTAAAGTTGGTGTTTCTTGAATCACAATGGAGGGTGATGGCCAAACAAATGCAGAGATTTTTCTATCACAGCTTAGTCCATGGGATTTGGGGCCTCCTGGCTACTTAATGAAGTTTTGATTTGGCTTTTTATTTATTTATTTTTAATTCAGTCAGAGCTAAAACCAAACAGTTCCATTTGAAAGGAGAGGCTTCACGCACTGCCTTAACCCAAAATAACTCAAGGCCGAAATGAAACAGTCTGAAATATTTTGGTTACTATTTTTGGGCAACAAACCTGCATTTTCCTAACCACAGGGGCTAGAACTGTAGGTTTCCACACCTGATGGGGCACACCAGGCCTGAGACAGTCTGAGGATGAAATTACAGGGTTGGATCTTAAGGAAAAGCAAAATTCTTCATCTTGGAAACACTTGGATACAACTTGAACCTGGCTGTGCTCAGTAACACCCAATGACAGAACAAGGGTAAACAGGCACAAATGAAAACATGGGAAATTTCATCCTAACACAAGAAAGGCCTTGTTTTACTGAGAGGGTGAGTGACCCCTGGAAGTGCCTGCCCAAAGGGTGTGGAGATGTTACAAACCTCAGTCCTGGGGAGCAGCTCTGCCTCTGCTGCAACAGGTTTTGACTGTGTGACCTCCAGCAGCCTCTGCTCTTCCCCCATTTGGGATGCTCCTACACGAGATTATTCCACAGTTTCCCAAATTTCACCAGCCCCACTTGCCCCCAGCTCTACAGGCTCAGTGTTTCCTCCAGTGTTTGTGTTTAACAGAGCTGGAACTACACTTAAACCTCAATCCTTGAGACAGCCACAAACATTTAAAGGACATGAAAGAACATGATTTAAACCAGCCTTTGGATGCTACATTTTTATTACAGAGCTTATAATTGTCATTAGAATGATGGAAACACAGTCTTAAAAGAATAGGAAACGTGAGACAACATGTTTTGAGATGCAAAGAACTGTAACAGCCCTACTTAACATTGCAACCAGCATTCACCTCTCCATTCTTCATCCCTAAAACTGAAGAACAAAAATGCTCCAGTTTAAAACATTTTAAATGAAAATTCTAAGCAAAAAATGTTGAAAGTTCTAAGAAAAAAAAGTGTAGTTTTTAATAAATAAAAGTGTTTTCTTGCTTCCATTGTGTTCTGGCACTTCACATTCTTTTTTTTTGTATAAAATGTCAAGTGTTTTAAACTCTTTTAAAAGTAAGTTTGGTAAGATTCAAACAGTAACTTTTAAAGCCTGGAGGATATGTACTTTTTTATTAAATAGAGGACAGGTTTATAAATAGCTAGACACAGAAAACAATAAAATAGACAAAGGAGTAATACAATATCATTTGTAGCTGACTGTTTCCAAGTGATACTTTCAATTTCTGAATCCAAACTGTCTCCAACAGAAGCAAGCTATTTACATATTAAAACATTTACATTTGGGAAAACATTGAGCTCCCACACATGATTCCACTTGCACTGTACATTCAGACTGAAAGGGATTTTGGTTCTTCAATGTAAAGCACCTTTTGTAATATTTTAATCACAAGATAAACATAAACATCCTAGAAGTCTTGGGGAGTGCTGGACAGAGAATTTGCTTTTAAAAATCTGAGTTTATCACAACCACCTTGTCCCCACCTCCCCTTGGGCTCAGTTATTTCCTCTCCCCAGAGCCTGATCTCACATCCCTCCCAGCCAGCAGCTGCTGTTCCTTATTCCCTGATAATCAATCATCCTGAAACTCTTTAAGTGTCCTGGTTTGGAAAAAGCCTTATTTTGCTGTACCTGGATCGAACACTGAGTTTCACAGAAAATGATAAAGCCTAGAAAAAACCCCTGTGTTGGGAAAAAGTTGGAGGTAAAGCTGCAAACATTCAACCTACACAGCATTTAGACAACAAAAGGTTGAAGACAAAGTGCTCTAAAAATATATTTGGAAATTGTTTAACAAGTTCTTAATGCTCTAATTTACTAATCAGGAATCTGAACCTGAATTACCTCCCTGTTTCCTGCAGTGGGAGGGGGATGTGTCATTTCCAAGCCATCCACTCCCATCTGAAGGAGTGACTGAGACCACCCACAGCACAGACAGAAAGATGTCAATACCTCCCTTCCACCTGCACAACGTGCCAAGAACGCTGAGAGGGTGGATAAACAAGACAACTGAAATCTCTGCATGATTGTGAAGCACTCAACCCCATCCTAACACCATCAAACAGCTTTGGGCAATGATCTGCTTTGTAAGAACAGCTCTGCTGCTGCAGGCTGAGAACAAAACCTCATGGGATGGCTGTGCAGTGATGGATCTCAGCATGGAACAACATCACACATTACATACAGGTGTCATCTAATTTATAAAAATACTCTATATTCATCTAGAGATATTAAGAACCCTGATCCTGCTGCAGAAATATTTTGTTTCTTGAACCAGCAGCACATGACAGTGCTCTCCTCACTGCAATACAGGTACCCTGATTTCCTCACAACACAGCCCCCACAACAGCTCTTCTGCTCTCACACAACGGGATTTTTCTGGTGGTTCTCAGGTAAAATGCAACAGCTGTTTGCTCAGGACTTTTTACATACACAATCTGTGCCCTGACATCAGGCTTTGAGTTAAAAAGCAGAACATTAAAGAAAATCTCTTTGTCTTCACCAAACTGAGTATTTCTCTTCTACAAGCACAACTGGCACACATTTACATCATGGATTGCAGTTCATAATAAAATTCAAGATTATTGAACCCAGCAACTGCTGCCAACAACTGCCTCAGCAGTGGATGGGGAGAGCAAGGTTCAGTGAGTAACAAACAGCTGCTGCTGCTGCTGAGCATCTCTCACTGAGGATCTTTTTGATATTAATGATTTCATGATCACAAGCTTCATTTTGATATTGCAGTTCAGCAACAAATGACAACTGTCTGAATTCACACTGCCTGAATCTGCACAGACCAAGCAGAGGGAGTCTGGATCAGCCAAGGCAGTGATGCTGGGCCATTCCTAGAGCACAGACACTTGACAGGCAAAGCCTGAACTATAAAGATTTTAAAGGCAGTCTGTGACAAACTCCCCAGGTTCATTGAAGGAGTGCCAGTAGATCCTGGTGGTGAGCACTGCTCCTTCCTGGACACTTTGGCTAAAACCACCTCACTCTGATATTGCATTCAGGTGTTGCAGGAGTTTTTGGCTTAGGAGAAGTTGGGAATGAGCAAACCTCCCAACCCAGAGGACCTTCAGGCAGACAGGGCAGAGAGTCCTGGGGCAGGATGTGCAGAGCTCAGTGTGGGTACAGCCCCAAACCTCCCCATTTTCTGCCAGGCAGGAATCCAGATCCACGGAGATGATTTGAAGCCTGGAGTGTGAAAAGCTGGAACCAGATGTTGGCAACAAGAAAAGGCATTTGAGAGGACCCACTTGTGGCAGAAGGCAGGCTGTGGGAGTGAGAGGGTTCTGAAGTAAGGCACATCTCTCTGCAAACAGAACATTCAGGATTTTGCAGAAGCAAATTCACAATTTTTTAACACAGTACTGAACTCCACTATGTATAAAATAGCCTGGTATAAGGCTGGGAAATCATTTCTGCTTCCTCAGTTTCCTTAATTGTATTTTGACAATTTGCCAAAATAAATGCTATACTGCAAGCCCCATGGAACAGGAGCCCTGTTTGTGAGCATCAACAGCCCCACACCGGATATTTTTGGTAAGTCTAGATTAAAAAAACCCACAAAAGACCCTGGAAAGTCACTGCAAAATCTACCTCTACACTGAAGAAGAAATGCACCCAGCAGACCTCCACAAGGATCAGGACATGCACAGACCTCAAACAGCTGTTTTGGTTGTGTTTTTTTGCTTCAGGGTTTCTTTGTTTTGCCTTAGTGAGGGTGGGAGGAGCGAGTCTTTCATAAAGCTGTGTCATCATCCTCTCCAAAATCCCCCACCAGCAGCGAGTGCTTGTCAGGCTCACTGAGGACGATGCTGTTGACAGAGCGCTTGTCTGACAGCAGGGAGTTGATGGAGGCTCTGCTGTAGGTGATGATTCGATCCATCAGGCTCAGCTTGGGGGAGCCAGCCCTGCCCTCGTCGATCCCCACGTGGACACTGATCTCTGAGGGGCTCTTGTGCCTCAGCTGGCCACGGGCACGGGACTCCAGCTTCTCACATCTTGGTTTCTGGTACCTGAGGAAGGAAAAACCAACATGTATCAATACCTCTGAAGCTGAGGTACACTGAAATATGGATAGAAAGTGATTATGTACAAGTCAGAGGCATTTATAATTAGACCAACAAGATTTCTCATGAACACACAAAGGCCACTCAGCATTTCCCATTCTAAATGCTACTGATCTCTACATTTCTTCAGATTAGAAATTACATTTTTCAACACTACTGCCTGCTTAACACAGACTTGCCTGTGTTAAGCCTTCAAAATCTCTCACAGTCCCACATTTATTTTCTGTCACTCAAAGTAAAAGACCTGAGCTTCAAATCCAAGTTACAAACCACAAGACTGTTCCTACTCACATCTTCAGGAGCAAAGAGGAAAGCACAACAGAGACTGAGGAGGCAGCCATGGCTGCAGATCCCATCCAGGGCTGCAGAACCAATCCAATGGGCAGGAAGACACCTAGAAAATTACACCAGCAGTGAGTTCAGAGCAGGAACACTGCATTATTCATATATTAATAGACACAATTTCACACAGACTGTCTAGTTTTAGTTGTTTTTTTAATTTGTTAGTAAATGGGAAGTTTAAATGACCAACATTTAATACATAAGGATTTGTGGTTTATCTCAACTAGAACCTCAGTCTGAAACTTGGAGGTGGCATGTCCTGCCCACCCTGCACCAAAACTGCTTGTTCACAGGATCAGGTTCTTTCAATAAATCTCTTATCTTGAAGCTATTTTGATGTGCTGAGCACATCCATAGTAGCCACAGTGTGAGAGGAGGACACCTCACAAATATCCCAACTGCAACATCCCCAGGCAGAGAACTCTGCCCTTCCTGACAGCCAGAAATAAAGACAATGGAAACTCTCCCAACAAGAGGAAATCACTGCAGCCTTCTACTCACTGAGCCCAATCCAATTAGTGCAGGCAGCACTCACACACCTGCAGCTATGGGAACTCCAATGAGATTATAAATGAGAGCAAAGACAAAGTTGATCCGGATCCTCTTCACGGTTTTCCTGGATAAATCTATGCTTGCCACCACATCCATCAGGTCATCCTGCAAGTTAAAATGTTTATTGGAGCAGTCAGGCAGAAAGCACACAGGAGGTGTCCCCACAGCCCTGTTTTACAGCTCACTGCAGTGCACTGCATGTAACAGGCTGATCCCAGGGAGCCCTCTGGAGGCTGCTGTGCTCAGTGCCAATCCACCATAATCCAAATAATGTCCACAGCACCTCCCAGGACAGCTCCAAACACTGACCACAGCCTGCCAGGGAGCTGCTGATGTGTAGGAAGAAGTGCCTGGAACCCTGGAAGTGCCATGGTGAGTTACCCAGATATAATTCATGTTTGCCAAAGGACAGGTCACTTTGTCTGCCTTTGCCACTCTCAAACTTTAATTACCCCAAAATGTGCAGTAGGCAGAAAACATGGAAGTTTCCTTCATGGATAATCACTGCACTAAACACAGTGAAGACAATCTCTGCTCCAGTTCTCTAGCTGATGGAGACTGTGCACCCCTGCATCACCCAGAACATCCTGGGCCTTCTGACCCCTCCTACAGCTCCCTTCAACTCTGATTTCTTACCTTGATGAGAACCACATCAGCTGCCTCGATGGCCACATCCGTGCCCGTGCCAATGGCAATCCCCACGTTGGCCATGGCCAGGGCTGGGGAGTCGTTGATGCCATCTCCAACCATGGCCACCCTCTTCCCTTCGTCCTGGAGCTGCTTCACTTTGGCCACTTTGTGTGAGGGGAGAACCTCTGCAAACACTTTGGTGATGCCAACCTGAACAGAGAGGGAGGGGACACAGCTTTTCCAGCAGCTGTCAAAGCTCCTGCCTGGAATGATGTGGGCAGGAAGAGTGAAACCCATTTTATCACTCATGAGCTAAAGAGCAAACCCAGCTGACCATATGAAAACAGCTCTGAATTCACAGCTGATGTTACTTCCATTCAAAAACTTCTTGCATTCTTTATTCCAAATTCTTTAAAGCTACCATCTTTCACAGCAGACCAGCCACCAGCAATACAAACATGCCACACCACCCCTCGTGCTGAAACCAGCCCCAGCCCCAGGACAGCAGCCCACCTGGGAGGCGATGGACCGGGCTGTTTTGCTGTTGTCACCAGTCATGAGGACAACTTCCAACCCCATGCTCTTCAGAGTGTACACTGCCAGCTCAGCCTCTGGCTTCACAGTATCTGCAATAGCTATCAAGCCACAGAGCACTCCTGAAAACAGAAAGCAAGTGCTTGTAATAAAGATGTCTGTTAATTTTGGAAAAAAATGTAACTTTTCCCCCCAGTAAGACCAGTTCCAGAACCAGTTCATACTGACAGGAGGAAGTGGGATGAGAACAGGTATTGGTGCAGCAAGGTTTAAAGCAACACAGCATGGACTGTGCAACCATAATGAAAAAGAAATTCCTCTTTTCTCATTTTTCCCCCTTTTGCTTTTTTTGAAGTCATTGCATTGTATTATTACACCCATCTGTCCTGTTAGCTAAGAAAGGCAGGAAGAGCCTTTCCCATAAGAAAGTGCTGTAAAACTGATTAATTATCTCTTTTCACCCCACTACCCTGCTTCAGGTGTAGCTGCTATGACGTCACTACTTATTAATCTCACTTTATGTGATGTTTGATGTGCTATTTAGTGGGAACCAAAGTGAACAGAGCAGCAGCCCTGAACTCACCATCCACAGCTGCCAGCACAGCCGTGCGGCCTCTCCGCTCGTGTTCCATCATGGCTTTGTCCACCTCACTCCTCACCAGGAGGCCATTCCTGGTCATCCACTCCCTGTTCCCGATGAGAACTGAGTATTTCTGAGACGTCACAGCAGCTGAAGGAAGGAAACACAATGGTTATCCATCATGTGGACAACCAGGGAGCTCCCCTGCAGCTCACCCAGTATGCATTGGAACAGCATTGCAGGGAATCTGAACACAAATAAAGAATTCCTCAACACTTTCTGCCCTCCCATCTCTTCATGTGACCTTCACAAGAGAGACACCAACATTTCCTCAGCCCTGGGGAGTCACCCCATGGCAGAGGGCCAAAAACCACAGGTCAAAGGACAGTAAAGGACCAAGTGACCTTCTCAGTGCTTCTGATTTCTCTGAACAGCCCAATGGAGTTGAAAGACCGAACAGTGAGCAGTTCTTGAGTGAAACTAATCACTTATGCAAACATATAACTTTGGCCACCAAATGGTAACATGGGATGAAGTAAAGCCAGAGAGAGCAGACAGACAACTCCTGTCTGATTTTCCAGTCCCATATTCAACAGGCAATTTGAAATTGTATTTAACTTAAATGTTTTGAGTGATGTGTGAGCATGAAATAAACTGATGACCAACTATTTAATGTGTGCCTTGATGTCAGCCCAGTTCTCCAAGGTGGAAATAAGTGACCACATTCCTAAGGATCCTCAAGATACAGATGCAAAAATTGTCCATTTTATTCACTAATCCAGAATTAACTTACTTGGTAGTTCAGCATCAATGATCAAAGGAGGCTGCACTGATTCGCCTGCATTCTCGTCAATTTTCACAAGTGTCACATTTTTAACATTGTTTTCTTCAACCATTCTGTTTTTCCTGTAGAGCAGTGCTTCAATGTTGCTGACTTTGCAACTAATGCCACAGCCTGGAACCACCTGAAAATCTGTACATGTCCCAAGGGTTTCTGAGTTCAGCTCCTAGAAAAAGAGGAGGGAAAACTGATGACATTTTAAAAAATATAAAAGCATGATGTGATTATAAAGCCCACAAAATAAAGTGCAATCATCAAAATCTAGGTCTGAATGGTGCCTCTAATACGGAGTGATTTATGTGGCTCCACATTTTCAGCCTTCCCAATTAAACATAACAACTACTTAATTTACATGAAGAGTCTTGTGGTGTTGATGAAGCCCTGCAAGAGATGTTCTCCTACAGGGGAGGGCAGGCTGTGAGGGGGAGCCCCTCACCTTTTTGCAGTATTTTGTGATTGCAGCTCCCAGGGGGTGCTCGCTGCTGCTCTCTGCTGTCCCCACAATCGCCAGCATTTTGTGACGGGGGAGGAGGTTCCCCTCCACCAGGAACTTCACCTGCATCACCTCTGGAGTGCCGTGGGTGATGGTCCCTGTTTTGTCAAACACAACCACCTTCACCTGCAGGGAAGCAGGAAGAGTTCAATGGATGAACCGGGCACAGAGGTGCAGATTCCTTGGAAAAGCACCCCCTTGATACAGTCTCACACGTGGCTGGAATGTAATAAGCTCCCCAAAGATGTATCAAGTCTGAGGGCTGACCTGCAACTTCTCAGAGTGGCTTAATAATATTTGCAAGAGGGCTCTTCAAGTGTGTTTTGTAAAGCAAAGGTTTTAATAAAAAGTAAAGTAACAAACAATAAAGAAACAAGAAACGAAAGCCCAGCACAGGTGTCAGAGAAGCCCCTGACACCTTGCTAAGACACCTCAAAAAGCCCTGAGCACCTCAGAGCTCATTCTTAAGTACAGGATGATCAAGGAGGGACAATTTTTGCTTACTGCCAATAGAAACAGCCACAGGTTTTGAGAAATGTCTCCAAAGCCCAACCAGTGCCCCTGTGCTGGTGCTGAGCCAATGCTGATGAGGAAAGAGCAGAAAGTTCTGGTGCTTTTCCATAACAGTCAGGGGTAAATCTGAACCCCCTTTTCCTTATTTGGAAGGAAACAAAGTCTGGGGTGCATTCCTACACCCACTTTAACCAAACACCTGAACAGAGAGCGCTGACCCAACACGGAACACCCCGAGCTGGACGGGACCCACCAGAACGTTCCACCACCTTCTCCAGACAGCAGGCAAAAACCAAACAGCCACCAAACAGCCCCCCAGCCCCGAGGCTGGGCAGCCCTTGGGGCACCCCCAGAGCTCACCTTGTGTGCCATCTCCAGGGGCTCCCCGCCCTTGATGAGGATGCCGTTCTGCGCGCCCACGCCGGTGCCCACCATGACGGCGGTGGGGGTGGCCAGCCCCAGGGAGCAGGGACAGGCGATGCACAGCACCGTGATGGAGGCCTGGAAGGCGAAGCGGATGATCACCTCTGCTGCTGAAATGCTCTTGTTGTAGCCCTGGGAGGGGAGGAATCAAACAATAGGAATGACAACGTTGGACTACGCCTTGTCCTGGAGGTTGGAAACATCTGAGTATTAACGCTAAAGTAAACCACAAGCAAAGTATGCAAAACTTAAGATGTGAGGGGTTTTATCTTCTTTTCTTTGTGTTAGAGCCAGCATTAATACACTTTCTTCAAGCAGCAAGTGACAGAACAAGAGGACATGGTCTCAAGGGAAATATAGGTTGGATATCAAGAAAAAGTTTATTACAGAAAAGGTGATAAAGTATTGGAATGGTCTGCCTGGGGAGTGGTGGAGTCACCATCCCTGGATGTGTTTAAGAAAAGCCTGGATGTGGCACTGGTGCCATGGTTTAGTTGAGGTTAGGGTTGAACTTGATGATCCTGGAAGTCTCTTCCAACCTGGTGATTCTCTGATTCTGTTTGGACTCAGTGTTTAATTAATTCTTATCTACAACACAGTCTCAGTGACCTCTAACTAGCAAGGTAGAAAATGGATCCCTCTCATTATTTCCAAGGTTATTTAAGCATAAACTATCTAATAATGAGATGAGACCTATATTATTTATACTTTAAACCCAATAATTGACCTGCAATGCAGACCTTTTTCACCCAATTAGAAAAAAAACCCTGAAACTAAGAAGGACTTAGACAATGCCTTAAATCCTCCATATTGCCCCATATATATTACTATATACTAAACCCTTAAATTCTAAGTTTTTCACCCTGTGATATCACACAATTCCATTCAAACTCCACACCCATAATCCCAGTGCTATCACCCAATTTTGGAAGCTTGTTCCAAGGTCTCAGGTCAAATGCAGTACTTGCTTGAGGGTCAGTGCCTGTCAGCAAAGAAAGCCTGAAATTTTCAGCCTCCAAGGTTCCAACATAAAATGAATGATTAAACCAACTTGTGTTCTACACTGCATCTACCCTCAACTGTTTTATTTATAGGACATTTTCCTAAAAAGACATGACATGTTACAACTTTTTAATGATGCACTGTAATAAAAGATACTCTATCTCTTTGTATATGTCAAAAATATATACAGGAGGGAGAAAAAACCAAGCAGATATGAAGATGGCTTTCCTGGAAACTGAGAAATTCTAATCAGAAATAGTTTTGAAACAAGAAACCCCATGAGTTAAGCAACTCTTAAGCCCAAGCTGGGATCCTGACCCTCCTCTGGAATTTGTAATGAAGATGAATTCCACTGATTGCCAAGATGAATTTACACAGAGCTACATACATAATTGGGGCTTGTGACACACGGGACTTTTTTTTTCCCACAGAGGAGGGATGGATAGTGGGAAATTTTTGATGTTTATTATTTACTTATTTTAATTAATTTTTTTAAAATCTTAATTTACAAGAGTTGATTAATTACTGTGGATTCTCTTTAAGTATAAATGCAGGAATGATACAATATAAAAAAATACATAATGTAAAAAAATGTAATAACAATAGCAGTCATAGTCAGCAACTGCCTGCAAAGGTAATCCAGAAAGGGAACAACTGTAGTCTAATAGAATTGTAAGGGTGTTTATTAAATATTTCAGAAGGTGTCTAAGGAGATTTACTTACCAGAAAGTATTTTTCCACTATTTGAAAATCCACAAACCCAATTATAATCCAGGCAAAAAGGGTAACCACAGAGACAGCCACAATAAAAGGAACGAAGTAGCCACTAAGTTTGTCTGCAAATTGCTGGATGGGAGCCTGGGAAGGAGAAACATCACTCAGCATCATCATCATGTTTGTGTCTGAAGGCACAGAGGAGAAGAATCACAGCTGCTGCCGCTTGCAGCACACTTGGCTTGCCACACTTCCTAATTACAGATTTACTTAATAAGAGGATGAGACTTGGTTCAGCAGACAGGATCAAAGTCCTTATTCACCAAGATACCTCATTATGCAGCTGCAATTCAAATCCAAGCAGTCTCAGCCATCCCTGCAGGGATTTGATGTGCTGGTGCCTGCATGAGACAGCAAACCTCAAGAGTTACATTGGGTGATACTCTACCTTAGAGGTCTGGGCCTCCTCCACAAGTTTGACAATCTGGGACAGAGTGGTGTCAGCTCCCACGTGGGTGGCTGAGATCAGAAGGGATCCATTCTGATTGATGGAGCCTGCAATAACTGTACTGCCAGGCTTTTTGGTCACAGGCATGGCCTCACCTGAGAAAAGGGCAACAACAGACACAACACTGCTGAAAAAGGCACCTTTGGGACAGCTGCCAGCTCCTAACAAGGGGGAGAACATCAGCTTTGACCTCTCCTCTGCCGATTTGTTTAAATGAAAAGATTTTTACACTTGGAGAAAGCAAATGCTGACCTGTGATGAGAGACTCGTCCACCATGGAGTGTCCTTCAATAACACGGCCATCCACTGGGAATTTCCCTCCTGGGACCACTTTGACAATATCACCTCGCTGAACCAGATCCACATCCACTTGTTCCTCACTAGAATGGTGCAAATGTTTTATAAGAGACTGGAACTGGAGTGAGCCAAGCAAAGGAGCAGGCACTACACACAAAGCATAACCCCTCTGGCTGGCATTAGTGCACACAAAAATGATCACAAGAAAGTCATGGTGCTCTTTGAAATGGCCTATTTTATCATCATTTTCTTTACTTTCCAGTTAAGAAAATTGTCTTATCACAGAAAAAAAAATCAGCAATAAATCAAAGCAGAGCAGCGTTAATTCTGCATTTTAATATTTTTATCTGCCAGCAAATATGAAGTTATTTGCTTCATAGTTCTATAGAACAGTAAAATTTGTCTGTGAATGAAGCATATTAACAACAAAAAAGGAACAACAGAAAAAGCAAATGATAAAGCAAGATACCTTAAAAGAACGTTATCAGGGCCCAAGGTAACAATAGTAGCTTCAGTAGCTTGTAATGAAATTAGTCTTGCCAGTGCTTCTGAGGTTTTACCCTAGAATAATAATTTTCATATTTTTCTGACTATACTATTGAAAAGAAAAGCTGGGTAAATAACAACTGCATGTGTTGCAATTTACCCTTTTAAGACAACACTTTCTGCAAACAGTCTGATATTAAGTCGAACTTTTATTAGTTCAGTTATTAAGGATGATTTTACAACACAGAAGGTTAAAAGAACCCAGCAAAGCTTTTGCATGGGATGTTTTCACAAGGTTCCCAAGATTCTGCAATGGTTCTCAGTGCCTTGGCTCCTGCTCTGCTCACCTTGGCCACGTGCTCCAGCCAGCGGCCCAGCGAGATGAACACGAACAGCATCGGGGGCGTGTCGAAGAAGGTGACAGGGTTCACTTTGGCCCTCTCAGCCATTGCCACCAGGAGGATGATGAGGGAGTAGAGGAAGGCAATGGATGTTGCCAGCACCACGAGCACGTCCATGTTGGCTGTGTTGTGCCTCAGTGCTCGGGAGGCCTGGATGTAGAAGTGCCACCCCCCGAACACCTGCAATGGCATTGCACACGAATCTAACACACAGCAGCACCTTTGCCAGTTCATTTGTGCTGTTTGCCCTCCTCCCTGAACAAAATCCCAGCTCTGAGGTCTTCCCACAGTGCTCTCAGGTACTCCTAGTGCCCTCCCAGTAGGACTCAGGAGCTGCCTTGATGCCTTCAGTTTTAACTTTCATGTTTTTCAGATTCTGTGCTGCCTAGGCTCTCTCCACAGCCTGTGCTGTCCCTGGGAGTCCCCAGCACCCATTATTGTGGCAACAGCAGAAGCATATAAAAATCTCAAAAGCATGTTGCATCAGCATAATTGCATTCAGTTTTCAAACTTCATTTCTCCACCACCTTCCAATTAGAACATTTAAGCCTGACAAAGCAGTTGTCATAATCCCACTCACCTGTACAGGGACACAGAGTAAAAATGACAGGAAATTCATGACAGACAATCCTGGCAGGATCTGGTACTCCAGGACCATGGAGGAGTGCAGGGCCTCCATCTCCTTCCTGCTCATGTTGTGATGTGCATGAGCATCTGAGAGCTGGCTGTCCATCACCATCATGTAAATCATCAGCCCCATCACAGGGATACAGAAAACCAGGCTCACCACAAAAGACCTTTTCCACCTCAGATTTAAAAAAAAAAAAAAAAAAAAAAAAAAAAAAAGGAAAAAAACCCTTGTATTGCAGTCAAGTGCTGGAGAATATTTTAAGTAGTAAGTCTGAAAAGACTTAGAGTCACAGAAAAAAAATAATAAATTGATGGTTGAGTAACAAAGAAGAATCAGAGATGTTGATGGAATCTTTGTATTTTCAGGAATACTTACTGCCTGATTTCCTGTTTGTGATCCAGGTGACTGGCAGATCTGTCCTTTTTGACTAAGGAAGTAGTAAAACCTAAATCCTAAGGGGGAAAAAAGGCACAATAATAAAAAAGAGAACAGTCAGTTCTAAAATGCACTTTGTGCTCAATTACTGCCAAATTACTGATGGTGCCAGTCTTACCTTTGATTAACTTTATTAGCATTTCTGATATAAAATGTTATTGTTTAGTCTTGTTGTTACTACTGTTTAGTTACTTGTCAAAAAGAGAAAAGCAATCTGATGTAGAAATTAACCCTTCTGGAATAAAATACTATTCTAAAGTGTGGCTTTCCCAAATGGTTGTTCCTAGAGCACAGAAACTGAGAAATTGAAGGAGAAGGCTGAGAAACTTATCTCACCTCTCACCTGCTACAGTAATTTACATTTAAATAAATGTGCTTTATTTTTCTACAAACCTATAGCTGGTATCTCCAAGTCTACCATGACCTGGCTTTCACAGTATTATTTTTTAAAAACTTAAGCAAAGCTGTAACAGAGCATTTTTAAGCCAGAACACACAAATTAGCTGCAGAAACCTGAACTAAGAACAAAGAAGATGGAAAGAGAGATTTTTTTTTTTTTGCTTTAACAGCCTTTCCTTCTATTTCTGGGGTATGTAACTCTTCCAAAGACACTGGATATTTTAGGAGACCACACAAAACTCACCTTTATCACTTGTATGACATCTCGAGGACCAATGACCTCAGGGTCATACTTGATGTGGGCTTTGTTGGTCGCAAGAGCTACGGAGCAATACAAAACACCCTTGGTCTTCATGAGGGTGGATTCTATCTTGTGCACACAGGAGGCACAGGTCATCCCTCTCACCTGCAAAATAAAGGTTCTATCCTGTTAGCAAAGCACAGGTTACCTGGCAAATGCATCTTAACAACGAGGAAAAGTGCTTGTGACTATGCTGCATTATTTATTGCTTTGATCTGGCGGTGTGAGCACTGTAGAAACAACAGTTTGGGCTGGAAAGGACCTTAAAGACCATGCAGTTCCAACCCCTGCCATGTGCAAGGATGGCTCCCACATAATCATGTTGCTCAGGGCCCCCTCCAACCCTTCTAGAGGAAGCACAGCACAGGGACAAGGTTATTAAGCCCTGCTAAAGCTCTGCTGGATGTTCAGTCTCAGAGCTGGGGGACACTGAGCTACACTCAGCTTCAGAAAGAAAGAAAAAAAAAAAAAGAAAAAAAGAAAGAAAAAAA
>VWYP01010930.1:293247-306340 GCA_013400435.1 Pycnonotus jocosus | reverse complement strand
AAAAAAAAAAAAAAGAGTAAATTCTGGCAACAGGAAGACCAGACAGAAAAACACAGAATATTTCTCTGCATTTTCAGTGTGGTAGTAGTGAGGCAGCACAGCTTGCAGGACAAGATAAAGGTATGTATGTGATCCATACCTTACACTCCATATTTACCAATTAACCTCCATTACACAGCTAAACTCTAGGAAGTGGACACTAACACAGGCACATCCAACAGATAAAAGTCATAAAAGCTGAGGGTGGCTGGGTTTAATGATCAGCTTACAACAAGCTCCAGGATCCCATCTCCTTCCCCGCAGTTCTCCATGACGGTGGCTCCAAAGCCCAGCTCCCGGATGAGCTCGGCAATGGCTGCAGGGTGAATGACAGCAGGGTTGTACCTCACTTCTGCCTTCCCTGCCATCAGGGCAACAAGGATCGAGTGGATTCCTAGGAAACAAAACCTGTCAGTGGCAGATCAGGCTTAGCAAGCATCCTGCATTTATTGGAACAAGGGGGCACAATTCACTGAAACTGGGAAAGCTGCCGTGTTGTAGATAAACATTCTTGTGTTTGGAAGCTACAGCAGCACCTCAGTGCAGGGGTGACATGAAAGCATCACTCCACATGAGCAGCGTGCCTTTAACAGTCTAATTACAAACATTCTCTCCACACTATATGAAAAACTGTCTATTTTTCCTTAAAGAAGTTCTTCTAAAGCACAGTGCTGCATATTTCTCTGATCTGCATTTACCACTTCTGGAAGCCTTTTTTAAGGAGAGCCTGTATGAGAAAGGGCAGATCTAACAGTGCAATCCTACTGAGCACTGAGAGGATTTAAATTCATCCATTTTCTAGGATGAAAAAAATTGAAATCCAGGCTGACTCGAAACCCATCCATCTTCATTACAATAATTAAACCCAGTCTGCATTAATGACTCTGTTACCTCACAGTCATGCAGCCATTTGTTCCTGCAAATATAATCACAGACACCACTGTCCTGACTTGCAGAGCTAAAATTAACCTGTGTCCCTTTAATCCACTCACACTGTCCCTTCTCACAACTCCCTGAAGCACATATCTGCTTCTGTCTTTCTGCTGCACACCTGGGAACCTCTCTCCAGTAGGAAAGAGCTGTTTTACCTTCAAAAGGACCCCCTATTTGACCCCAATATTCTTTGGAGCACTCAGATGCTGCTTTTGCAACAGCAGTGTCTGGGCAGCACATCCATAAAGCAGCGAGGATATCCCTGTTCTCACCCTATGGGCCAGAGGTGAGGAGGAACACCTGTCCTGACAACCCACCCCTTAAAAACACTGCAAAAGCCAGATGGATTCTCCAAACAAATCCCTGGAAATGTAAGAGCCCACCCTGACACACATCTCACCATCCTCCCTCCTCAGGTTCCTCTCGATGTTGGCCACACACGAGGCACACGTCATTCCTGTGACCTGCACGTAGCACTTGGAGATGGTCCTGCTCTCCTGCCTGTCAGGGTGGGCTGGTGGCACTTTGGAGGGTGGCTCAGGCTTGTGAGAGTCCAGTTGGGCTTCAGGGTGGGGTTGAGCTTTGGCCACAGGGAGCTCTGCCTTTGCTGGAAAGGAGATTGCAGTTTGTGAGCCTGTGAACAGGCAGTGCAGGGAGGGATGAGCTGCTGTGCCCCACTGCTGAGACTGAAAATGAAATGGGGATTGTACACATCTTGTCAGACTGATCCATCACCCCTCTGGCACTTAAGAGTCAGCAAAAGAAAAAAAGACAAAGGTGGGCCACTGATTTTAACTTACTGGTTTGTTACTATTTTTCCTTTTGCCTTTCCTCATTGTTCTGTTACACATCCTTTATCCTCTCCTGTAGCTGTAAGCAAAACCTCGGCATTGCAGCCTTAGTTTTACAGTTTTATTGACTTTACTTGGAGCACAAAGCTGAACTTGTAAGAAAGTGCACGTTTCATAAGCAAAATCAGTGTTTTTAACTTTAGAGAGGGGGTCTGGAACTACAGGCTCCTTACAGCAGTTCAGGAGATGCTCTGTTTGTGCAGGAACAGGGTGAAAAATATTAAATGTGAGCACTCAACCACTCCTGCAGTTATTAACATAGAACAGCATTTATCTGACATATTTATATTGCCAGACACCTCAATCATTTGAATCAATCTGAGGTATTAAAGGGTGTGCACATTATCTTTAATGATCTCATCAGCAGTGAAGATGTAAAGCAAGTACAAAGTGAATGTCAGCCTCTAAATTTCATCTTGGATGGTATCAAATCCTCAAACTGCACAATCCTTGTAAATTTAAAAGTGTTTCAGATGTTATTACCTGGAAAAGATGCATCAAATCCCATATCTTCTATTGAGGACCTCAGGTCTTCTGGGTTTGTTAGCAGTGGGTCGTATTCTATAGTCCCATTTCCATTTGGGAGAGAGACCTGGACAGAGGTCACACCTGCCTTTTGGGACAGCATTCCCTCGATGGACTGCACACAGGAGCTGCAAGTCATGCCCTCAATATTGATCACAACAATTTGAGTGAGAGGCTGGCTGCGATCCTTGGAAGCAGGGTGAGGTTTCAGTGGAGACTCCAGCGTGGGGAGAAGTGCCAGGTTCTCGTGCTCCTCAGGAAGGGTGACTCTGAACCTCTCTGGAGACACATTCTCCACAGCCTTCCTCAGCATTTCTATGCTCATTAAGCCTGGGTTGTAGTTTATAGCAGCAGATTTGTTCTCTAAAGAAACCACGACGCCCGTCACTGCCGGGAGTGCAGATATGGTGTTCTGGATGTTGAGGACACAGGAATTGCAGTGCATCCCCTCAACTCTGAACACAACTCTCTTTGTGCCAGTCTCGCTGGAGTTTTCTCTCTGTGATGCCTCAGAGCTTCTGGGCTGAGCATTCTTCAGCTTTTCCAGGTCAATCCCACTGAGCTTCAGGGGTCTAGGCTGCTTTTTGAAGGTTGCTGTGAAACCTGCCTCTTCAATTTGCTGTTTTATCTCTTCTGCTGTGATTAGAGGAGGCTGGTAGACAACAACAGCTTCCTTATTGTCCAGGGACACTGGAAATTAATCAATAAAAGAAGTGTGCGTCACTGCCCTAAGCATAATAAGCACATCACAAGATCTTGTCAAAGCTTTCCAGCAACACATTAAATGGTCAGAAATGTAACTGCAACAGAAAGGAGATTTCTTGCTTTGGTAAAGATCAAACAACTTAGTTCCTCAACCAGTTTTTGTCTAGTACTACAACAGTTTTCAACTCCTCCTCAAATTTTTGATCTTTCCCAAAGATTTTCACAAATGGCATCACTACCTCTTGCTGAATTTATTCTTGTTTTGGGGTCTATGGCAATACACTCATCCCAAAGCTAACTATATCAGTAAGCTGGTCTTGCCTTTTAGATTTTCAATTGGACAGAAAGATGAACTATTATTAATTACAATTTTAAAAAGGGATCTGTTATTAGAGATTGCTACAACTGGTAATAAAATTATGGAACACAACTATTCCAGGCTCCCTACCAAATACAAAACAACCACTGAACACCATCACATGTGTAACAGCCATATCCTTCCCACAATGTAGGCTCCTTTCTTCATTTCTAGTCCACATTAAAAACATCATTAAATACCCAGTCCCACAAAGAGTCACTGTCACACTCAGCTATGTCATCTAAAAGCTGCAATGCCATCAGAGGACAAACAGCATCACCAACCTTGATTTATATAAAAACTCACTAAGGTTGTACCTCTAATCCGTTAAATTCCTTGCAATTTGCCAGCTTCCATTTACATAAGAACACACCAAGGTTTTACCTTTAACCCTCTGCATTCCCTGCAGTTTGCTAAGCTTCCCCTCGATGGTGCTGGTGCAGGAGTGACAGGTCATCCCATCGACTTTGAGGCGCAGCACAGCGCTGCTCACCTGGGACCAGCTGCAATCTCCCCAGGTTCCAGGTGTTACCTCTGGCACAGAAATGTTCAAATCCACTCCTGGCACCATCTGGGTGATGTGCTTGCCATTGGTGATGGAAGGGATGAAAGTCACCACTGCAGTTCTTTGATCAGAGGACACTTTCACATCCATGATCCCTTTGTTCCTCAGCAGGGTGGCACAAATCTGCCTGGGTGTCAGGGCTGGCTGGGCAGGGAGGGTGAGGAAAACCGTGTCAGGTCGAACAGGTTGTGGGTTTGAGTCAGCCAGGGTAGCATCGAATCCCATGTCACAGATGGCTTCCTGCAGAGTCACTGGAGTTTGCAGCTTGGAGTCGTAGATGATGACGGCTTTCTTGTCCTCCAGAGACACCTGGAGGGGATAAACAAAGCAATCGAGCAAAGTGCAACACAAAGAGCTGGGAACTGATACTGCACCAGAATAGAAACTGCTTTAACTTGCAAAAATAGGCAATACTTGTTCAGTGTAACTTTCAGTACTCACCTCAAAGAGCAAAGCCACCACTGAGTAACTCCTGCTCTCCTGTGCAACCACAGGGCTGGAGAGAACAGATCCCAGCCCCCTCCCAGCTCCAGAATCCTTTAGGAGTCTGTCTGGCCACTTCTACTTGGAACATCCTGACAGCACCAATGCACTTAATGAAACTTCCAGAGCCAAAGTCACTTAAATTAGGATGACTAACCCAATTCAATCCCTGGAGCAGAACAGCCCACAGAAGAAATTCCAATCAGTTAGCAGTAATTCTAATGCAGTTAGGAGTAACTACCCTCAGGCTACAAGGGTGGAAGAAAAGTCTTTGAAAAAACCCACAGCTTTAAGCAGCAGTGAAAGGAGCCCAGCATCTCCAGGCAATGGAGGCACAGGCTGGTAACTTGGTGGGAGCAAAAACCTGCATCAGACTTCACCAAAACGCACTTTAGACACCTGATACGTGACAAACATTGAAGAAGCTGTTTTTCTTCTCTCTACATTTGGGTGATCCAGAGACGTCCTCATGTGGTGATAACCTTTCCCATCTGATGGTACACATAGCCTCAATTTAATTTGCTCCCAACAGATGATACATCAAACACAATAATTGCAGTTTCCAAAAGGAAAAGGCAATGCTTGCCAGAGGCCCAATACATTATCAATTCAATCCTATCTTTCCTCTGGGCAAAGGTACAACCTAAAGACCACAAACCTGATTAAATTATATCAGTTAAATCATTTTAAGAACCACCTTCCCTCATTTCTGTCTAAATTATGGGCCTTAGCAGAATTAACAACATGGACATTTATTGGTTTCACTGCAGAATAACCTAAAAGCAGCTGTTGGTCTGTATTAGTCATTCATGTCCCTTGCTGATCTAATTCATAATCACTACACAAAATCCTGTTTTACAATTCCCACAGAATTTTCTGAACCAACTGATCTGCCTAGACTGAAGCGCTGATGCTGTAAAAAGGATAATTACTAAATATGACCTCCCAAAGTTTCTTAAGAGTCTTACTCTACTCAGACTAAGGTTTTGCAAAGTATCTTTTGAAACAGCATTGGGATAACGTATTTACCTAAAAACCTAAATACAAAAGTCTTAATACTGTCCTTTTAAAAACCCACTTCGTTCCTTCTGTAAAAGACACTGGGGATGCACATTGTACAAATCTCCCTATCCTATCCAAAGTCACCTGTGTATTCTCAGAAATCACCTGAGAAAACACAAGGCTGACAAAATGCCATCTTTTGCTAGAATGAGGAGAAAGAGAAGATTCTGAAATCAGATTGTTTGGGGGTTTATTTTACAGGCTGCTTTTAGCCTTTCCCTGGGTTCAAGCTTGCAGACCCCCAGTGATTTATCTGGCCATGCACAGGGGGCTGTTCAGAGCTCCAGGGCTCTGCTCTCACAGCACAGACTCACATTAAATCTCCTTTAAAACTGAAGGAAGATGAAAAATTATCTGTCTTGTAAGTTTTGCTGCTTTTCACCTAAATTTCTGTACACAAACACCTATTTCAGGCCACAGGGAACTGCTCTGAGCTGTGCAGCACCTGCTCTGCAGGGGAAGTGCACCACAATGGGTCTTGCAAAACCAGCTCCAGACAATGATCACACACAGTCCAAATTAAAATTGTGCCCAGTTCTGGGCAGGGAAGTTCACCTAAGATATCCCCACTAAAACAGGAGTTAAGTGTTGACAAAACCAGGAAGGAATTATTTTCTTTGGAGTAAAATCAACAACTACAGAAATGTAACAGGATGCTTTCAGAACACAGATACTAAAAAAGTAAACTTTTCAATTTTCTGTTGTTAAAACTGTTCTTTCTACAACAGGGTGGGTCACAAAATTCATGGGAATCTCCCAGCTTTTAAATTACTTCCATTATTAAAACTACTGTAAAATTAAGTATTCTGCAAGGATGATCAGCTGACCCTGGAATATTCTACAGTCCAATATTTTGCCCATGACAGAAGAAAGACTAACAATGCTGGTATCTCCTTTGAGTTAAGAAAAAAGTTAAAACTAAGTTAGGCAAAGAAAGCCTGAATTAGGACAAACCCTATTCTTGCCTTTTTATTCCCCCATTACTTCACAATACTGAATTAATTGCAAAGCAGAAAATTAATTAAAAGCAACAATGACTTAATTCCCACTGCAGTGAAGCAAGCACCTGGTTTTTCTCTTATTTACCAGAAAAACACCAATGAACCTCCAACACCATCCTGCCAAGGAACACAGAGAATAAACTCCTCCAACATTATTTTCCTCTCTCAGGGCACAGCTTATCATGGTTTTCTCACCCAAACCTTTGCTAGGAGCAGTGCTGGAGTCACTCACTTTAATGTTATGGATGCCATCCATCTTCCCAAGGTGCTGCTCGATGCTCTGCACACAGGAGCTGCAGGTCATCCCCTCCACGCCGATGGCCACGGATTTTGCCTCCATGGTGAATTTCTACTCAGGTCTTCTCATTGCTGGTGGCTAAAGGCAAGCAGGACATCAGTTTCTGAAGAATTGCACAGAGATTGAAATGAAAACAGGGATGTAGTGGAAAGAATCCCCATGGCAGGGGTTAGAATGAGAGGAGTTTCCAGATCCCTTCCAATCCAAACCATTCTGGGATTCTAGGATTTAACAGAGGAACTCCTTCATCACAGGTAACCCTGGCAGATGTCGAAATCTGAGCAGATATCAACAGAATGGAAAGCTTCATGTATTTATTCCCATGGATTTTCAAGAAGGGAAAGTGTTCAGACATCTATTATTCAATTTGGGCTACACTGGAGATCATTTAATTACATGCAGCAAGCTGTGATTCACTGGTGTGAGATATTAAATTATAGGGAGAAGCAGGAGAGAGGGAGAGACAGCAACTTTGGAATGCTGAAACAAGAGGATGGCATGCCAGCCACAGTGGCACAGCTGATAACTCTGTTTTCCCACATTTCTCTCTCATATATTGCCCTATGTTTGCAAAAACAAGTGATACTGAAATTAGCCCAGGAAGCAAATCAAGCTTTTTGCCACACCTCATTCAGAAAGGTCTCATTTCTGCTCCTCTGAAGAGTTTAATTACTACTTTTGCTCACAAAAACAAGCCCAGAAAAAAAAATACTGAACTTAAATGAAATTTGTAGAAATAACAGATAATGAAAAGGACTTATTTTGCCCAATGCATAAACTGTCATGTAACTGACGGGGGAAGAAGGCAAAAGAAGCAAATCTCCAGATTTTTTTGTTAATATTTTGAAAGCAGTAATACAAGGTTTCATTGAGAGGTTAGTGACCAGGGAAATGATCACAGTTAATGTTTGGCAGCAATGGAAGCAGCAGTAAAATCTGATGAGTAATTGAGGAGCTGAAGTGAAGCACAAGCTTGACTTGTTTTCTTACCCTGAGGACTTATCTTGGAAAACTCAATTACATTGATGTTTAGTAAAATAAATTTTTCCTGCTCCATGGTGACATTTCCAGACTGTTCCCTGTTACAGAAGGCCTGAAGGGTTCTGCTTTCACTTTGAGACGTGCCACAAACCACGTAAGGATGCAAGGAAGTTTCATCACAGAAAAAGGTTTACCTCCCTGATGCACAAAAACTAAATGTTGAACTTAATGAACAAGCAGTGAAAGAAGTATAAAACTGGGAATATTGACTTTTCCAATAGATGAAATACATTTAGGAACAGAAATAAGACAACTTCTACCTGAGGGGTTACTACAGAACTCACTTCTCCCCTGCTCTTACAAGAGCTGAGTTACTTGAAACACTCAATATTTGTGTGTGAATATCCACACATTAGAGAAATGTAGAACTGTCACAAGAATTATCAACCAACAGGAAAGTATATTTCAAGCAAATTTCATACAGCAGCTCCTTTCTCAGGCTGATGTGCACACTCAGAGGTACAAAATACTACAAAACCCACTAACCACCTAAGATGACACTTGTTTTGCTGTCATGCTGTTGAAATGTGATCCTCTGTGCTTCCCTAAGGAATGCCCAGTCCACACCCAGCAAACAAGGACAGCATTGTGACTCCACAGTCAGGGACACACCAACATTCCCACAAGCCCAAAATACAAATCAAGCTGCAAAGAGCACTTGACATACAGGGAACTGTGTGAGCACAACCAGGCACGTTGGGCTGAAATCAGACATCACAGACAGAATCAATCTGCTCTCTGATCAGGTTTGGAGAGATGTGAATTTAAAAGCATTTCAGGTGCATGACCAACTTGAACTGCCCTGTTACTGTACTCTGAAAATAAAAATAGTGTCAAAGGGCATATTTTGGCTGTGAGGTGCTGTCTAAAATAATCAAAGGTTGGCAAGATGCTGCCATGGAGGAGCGCTGGGGTACAGCTGTGAGCCAGGAAACACCTCCGGGCTGCCTTGCCCGGGCTTTGGTTTAAGAGACCCAGGCTGCAAATACAATAATATCCAGTTTTACAAAACCAGGATACAATGTTAAGGTTCTCTGCCAAACAGCAGCCACATTGGCAGTACACTGAATTAGCACTGATCGCAGTGACCAGCAGCACTGCTACCAAATGCCCATTAATGCATTAAAACCCTGACTGTTTAAATATATAAAAATAACATTAAACTTGTTTTCACATCTATTATTATTACAGTTTGTATGGACAAAGCATTTCCTCCATTTTCTCAGTCTGTCTCCTTGCCCTTCTGCTGTTCATTCATAAATACAGCACAGAAAACCCTTTCCTGGAAGAGGCTGTAATTCAAACAAAACCCATAAAGGCATAAGAAAAAAAAATTAATTTATTTTTCCTTTTTTACCCCTCAAGGCCTTGAAGTACTAGGACTGTAACCAGAATTTTTATCACAATAATTTATCTGTTGGACTAAACTGGCTCTGTTTTTTGATCTCTGAGCTTCAGTTAAGAATGACCCAGATCTCTCTGACATGAGCATCACTCACAGCTCCCTGTTGGTGGGGAAGACAACCAAGATGGATTTTTATTTGCTTTGTTGCAGGTTGCTAACAGTTTTTATACTAATTTCAAAACCACGTTGCTCTCTAAAAAATGAGACATGTCCAAATCTAATGAGCAATGCTGGTCTCTTCAATCAGTCACATGGTGTTATTAACATTAATTACCAATTGTTAATGAGCTGTTTCTCAATCTCTGTTTTCTGTACAGCCTTGCTGAAATTTCCAAAAGCCAAACTGTCTGGATTCCCAGTGCTCCTGAAGCTTCAAAGATATCTTGTTCTCAGAGGGAAATATAAGGTTACACACAGTCACTCTAAATAGACAAATCCTTTTTTCTTCCCCTTGCAAAATTCCCAGGACAACCAGTTAAATTTAAATTTAATCTGAGGATGTATTCTACCCTGTCATATTAATTTCATTCCTGATGTTCTGCCTCCCTTACAACTCATTCAATGTAGAAAGAATCTGGCTGAAACTTGAATGAAATACTTGCCATATTTCCTCCTCCTGACGACTTTAAATTAAGGAAGTCCATGACTAAGCAGACTGAAAATACCTGTTACACTAATTAATTTGGACTAGATGCACACAAATATTAACAATATTATCACAGTTCTCCTCATTTGGGTTAGCATCTTCCCAAGTTTACATGAAAATAGACTTAGAAGTCAAAATATCTGCAGCAATCCATATATTCCACAACAATGGCTTGTGCAAGTTAGCATGGACACATCCTTTTAATTATGATGTATTTTCTTATAGAGAAAAGACTTGAAGCTGAGGTCCTGAAAAGACCTGAGATGCTAAATTATGGATTACACAGCTTTTAGAGAAAAAAATAACGCTTTTATTCTTAACCAATGCATTGCTCCAACTATAAAACACCTTTACCATCAATTAGGAAAGAGTGTCAGGATTTGACAATACAAAGAAGTGGCAGTTCCTTTTACAAGTTACCAGCTCTGTTTTCTTGAAGGAAGTCAGTTAGTGTTTCTATGAAGCAAATGAAGCAATAGAAAGGTGATTTCTACTTCCAATAGAAATTTCTCCCCATGGAAAGGAAAATTCAAAAGTGATCAAGCACAAGGTGACTGAGACACTCATTCATCTCTCTAAAGGGTTTTTTGATGTGCTAACACGTCACTGTAAGTAAAATATCTGAAGAAATAAGGCTTGATGAGGTCAAAGTTAAGTAATTCATAAACCCATACTTTCAAAAAAAAAAAATAAAATGAAAAAGAAATTAACAATGCAAAGAGGAAGTTACACCACCAGTAAAAACTCAAGAGTCCCATTTAACCCTAAAAAAGGCACTTTGGTGCTTCAAATATCTGAGCACACCTAAGCATCACAAAGCAACAAAGCTGTGTGCCCCACAGACACACTTTGTGCCAGTTTTGGGATTAGTAGGGATACAACTAGGAAAGACAGATGCTTCTGGTTACCTGTACAGCTCCAGTTTTCACCAGTTTATAATTACCTTGAATTTATAGCTGCTGAAGTTAAAAGAGGTCACAGCTTGGCAAATACCACACAAATGCCAGCAGCAGAATCTCACAGGTTTAATTACAGCCTTTGTATTTTATTAAATTTCTAAATGGCCAAGTGCTACTTAGCTCACTTTATTTATGGCAGCAGAAAGCTAAATTACTTATTACATTAAATGGAAAAAAAGGTGCCTGTCCCTCAGTGTCCGCAGGAACCTATGGAAAAGAGCAAAGGGCAGGAAAGGGAAAAAGCTGCATCATCTCACCCTTAGGCTTGGAAAGTGCTACGGGAGATGGGTCCAACAGGGAAGAAGGAGGTTTTACAGGGTTCATGTGCAAACAGAGCCGCTGCAAGTGTGACTAGATAGGAGAGATGCATGATAGGCCCATGGATAGGTGAGGCTTAATCACTGAGAGAGAAACTGCATCTGCAATAAATGTCACAGCTACGTGACACTTGAAATAGGTTGTACAATTCATGTTGCTCAAGACTTTAACAAGCCTTGCTTGGTCAGCGGAGGGTGGAAATTGCTCTCAGAAAACTTATTTCTATACCAACTGCATGGGGGGAAAAAAAAAGCACACACTGAAAACATTCTGCTTCACTTCTAATGAGTTTTACAGTACATGAGACAAACTCTTAGCAAATCCTTTAACTTGTTCTTGGCTTTCCACAACCTCCTGAAGTCAGATTTTTGGAGAACATGAATGTTTCCTTGGAAGAATTTCATAGGAAATATTATGAGTTGAATATAATTTATAACCCCTTGTTATGTGAGCATACCAGGGTCAATGGGGGCTCCTCAGTCTTAAGCTTGGTCTCAAAGTACTCAGCAGAACAATGTGGAATGCAATATACAGTAAAAATAAGAAGAGTAAGACAGCAAACTACATATAATGTTAGCTTTTGCTTCCCTGCTTTGCCACCTAGGAAGGAAAAAAAGCTCCAAGTCTTTTCTCTACTAAGAAAATACATTATAATTATTAATTTCTAATCAAACTGTGTTTGTGCTCACACAGGGCATTGTCATTCACACAAAGTCCTACACTATTAAATCTTTGCCTATTTACATCCACACAATTCAACAAGTATTTAAATACAGAAACTCAACCTTTGCTGACTGCAAGAAAGATTTTAACTTTACACTGCTTACATACAATTTCCAGAACATGAACACAGGGAGGCAACAGTTAAGTTGTGTTGCTCTTGCTCATTTTTGTGAGATTTCACCCCAAAACATCATCAACAACTATCTGCCCTTTTCTAGAATATCCACACTATGCTTTTAATCAGAAAAAGGTGCTTGTGCACAGAGTGCTGTCATCATAAGGTGACATGAGGTGGCATAAGAATAAACACTAAGTAAGGTGTTTCATAGGGACAAGCTGAGCAGCTCAGAATTGGAACAGGAGCTCAGTGACTCATGCGCTCAGAGACTTTCTCTGGCCACTGACAGGAGCACAAGAGGGACTTTTCCAAGTGACTGCAGACTGACTGCGTGCCAGGATGAAGCGTGGATGCTCCCCGATAAGCACAGCCAGCCGGAGCCTGCCGGGCCCGCGGCAGCCCCGGGAGCGGAGCCGAGCTCCGGCCCCGCTGAAGCCCCGGGGGCTGCGGGGAAGCGGCTGAGCAGGGAACGCCGCTCTGGGACACGGAGAAGCCGCCGAGGCGCTTTGGGGGTGAAGCCCCGGGGCACCCCCGACCCCCCCGGGATGCAGGCACCCTCACACACGGCACGGCCCCTCCAAGGAGCTGGGCAGACCCCGCCGAGCCGGGCGTGTTATGGGGCGCGGACCCTCCCCGGCAGCGGGTTCTCCCCTGCCCTCCGCTCCCGTCCGGGGCACGCAGCCCAGCACCGCCGCAGCCGCCCGCACACCCCCTCCCCGCCGGGGACACGGTGACAACGGCCCGGGGGCAGCCCCAGAGCCCGGGGGAAAGCGGGAGCCCCCAAGGCGAGTCCGCACGCACTGAGGCCGGGGGAGCGCCCTCGGTCCGTACCCACGGAGGGAAGCGGGAGCCCCAAGAGGGTCCGCAGTGACGGAGGGAAACAACCAAGGCGGGTGCCCGAGGCGGGCCCGCACTGACAGAGGAAGGGGAGCCCCGAGCGGGGCCCGCACCGACAGAGGAAAAGAAGCCCCGAGCGGGGCCCGCACTCACCGGGGCCGCGGGCTCCGATCGCCGCTCCCGGCCCGGGACCGCCGGGCTCTTCCCCCGCCGTGCCACGTGACCA
>VWYP01010930.1:273496-293211 GCA_013400435.1 Pycnonotus jocosus | reverse complement strand
CACCCCAAATCATTCTGGGATTCTCTAAGAATTCATTAGGAAAGTCCCACTGATCCTGGGATACTGCCTGCTCCTGTGGAGCCTCTCCAGCTCAAAACTGAATTGAATTTCTTCACAGCTTTTAGGGGTCTCGGGAGAAGCAGCTTACTGGCAGAGGGATTCAAGACATAAAAATCCTTTTGTGAAAAAAAAAAAAAGGAATCTCGACTTTGTCACTGCAAGCCAGGTGTAAAGGGATGTGCGCTCTGCAGTGGGAATGCAGTGAGGTTGATTCACACACACATCTGGCCAAATGAAAACAAAGTTCTGGACTTGTCCTTTATCCACCAGCGATCTTTACAGCAACAACTGTAGCGGTGTAAAATTACCTGGAGTTTTTACACAATTTCTTATACTTCAGCAGAAGCAGAGCACAAAGCAAACCTCGAAGAGCCAGACAGGTTTCTAGGTATATTTATTAGACCAGGAATGCCACTGTCCAAGCGGTAATCAGGGAACAAATGCCATTAACACAACCATTTTCTCAGTGAAAGTTTAGACCAGCTCATTAGAAGCAGAGGCTGTTACTCCCTCCATTCTCTTGGAGTGACTTTGCCAATAGGTGAAAAGCCCCACTCAATGTTAAGCTGTGTGAGCACCTGTAAAGGGATAAAACCCAAGATTATTAACTCCGAAATCAAAGAAACCTTCTGACACAGGGTTATTTTTATCGTTTTCAGTTCAGATTTCTTGTTACTAGAACATGACATCTCACTAATTTTCTAATTAAACAAGCGGAATATATTTCTATCGAATAGTATTTAAATGTTTCAATTTTCTCTTTCAAAATATCCAGCTCTAGAACAAAGAACCTGGAATGTTAAACCCCACCACCATACTGGTATTTTCGTCTAGAAATTTTGCTGCTGAAAGGTGTACCCGTAGAGGTTTGAAATTCAAGTAAAATAGAGAACATTTGTGTTTCTGATATATTGTCAAATCAGGCAATAGACTGATACAGAAATTTGAGTAATAACTCAAAATCAAGCTGGGAATTAAGAGACTTTTCACCTCTATCACATCACAGTTTGCTTATGTAAGAAGCTCCTAAATTCTGACCATTGAATTTATTTCAAACAGGTAAAATTGACACTTTTAAAGTTTGCAGCTGGAGTCACAAGAGAAGGGTGACAAAACCAACTTACATAGCCCCAGACAGCAGAGAACATAGCAGCTCCACCAAGGAGAACCGTGGTTCCGTATTTATCGTGGAAGGTCGGCTCATGCTTGCGATGGGCTTGTCTGATTGCAGTGCGCTGGATGCTACGAGCTGAGGAGCATTAACAAGCACAAAAATCAACCCAAATATATGCTCAAACCATTTACAATCCTCATCTCCCACCAACAGAGAGGCAAGTGTTAAAAGACGAAAAACGCTTTGGATTTAGAACCCTGGAATGACTCCAAAGCACAGAATATACTCAAATACTTCAATTTTTTTCAGCTCTCTCAATTTCTCTCTAGAAAGTTATTCCTTAAGTCTAATTCCAGTAAAAAAAAAATCCTCTAAGTTGCCTTTTTCATTAAAGTTTTCTTTAGTATTACTGTTTCTCTAAAAAAAATATTTTGTTTAGTGCTTAGCATTTTTAGATTTCTAGATGCAACTATCTATCCCGGCAGTACGTGTACCCAAGCAATGTCAGGATGAAGCTCACCAAATTCTGGGGTGGAAGATAGCGGGTGTGGGTAACACCTGCCTCATTCCCTCGGGATTTATGAAGGGAGAGGAGGAAGGAAACTGATATAACCCATGGGCATGATATAAATAATAGAGAAAAAATACACTATTATCTTCAAATGATGTACATTATAAGTGCACACTATAAAAAGTACACTTATTAAAGGGAAGGCAACAGTGAAAAATCAAAGTAACAGCTACAAAAGACAGATTGCCCATTAGTTGTGTACAAAGGATTTGATGAAAGCACGATGTGTGCATAAAGACATTACAAAATAAAACCTTTTAGTCTCAGGTCAATGGTTTGCATTTTTACCCAACCGTGATTAGAGAAGATGACGGTGATACCCATAACGTTACTACATCCCTGGCATGCTCTGTAAGGCTGCACAAGGCGTTCTTTTAAACATAAAAAAGCCTGAGTATCTACCGAGATACGTTTATTTTAGGTGCCCGCACCTCAGGATAAGCACATCGTGACCCAGGACCAGAGGAACAGACACTGCGGGGTCTGTATCACTGAAGGGGTAACTTTAACCTTGAGTTTAAGGGCTGGGTATTGACTACCTCTGCTCACCGCAGGTTACCGGGCCACAAGGTGATTTTACGTACTACGGAAAGAAAGCATCCAGGAAAGGAGTCTTGTGTCAAAAAGCAGCTAGGAGATAAAAAAAAGGCTTTGATTTTAAAAAGCGGGAAGTGAAGGACGCCAGAGCCGACTGCAGGCTGAGGTGCCCACAGGACCCTCACCAGGTGCACAGCGACTCGGGGTCTGAGGGACAGTCGGCGCAAAGGAGGGCACAAACCGAGGGAGGCACCCTGAGGAACCCCCCACACCCCGAGAGCTGCCCCTGTGCTTACCGACGAGGCTCTGCGCGGCCCTGGCCACCGGGAACATGATGAGAACCGAGCGCGTACCCTTGACGCCGGTGAAGAACAAAATGGTCGCGGCGGAAGTGGCGGCGCGGCGGGGGCCTGTGGGTAACGCCGGGCTCCTCCTCGCTGCGGCGGAGCTCCGCGGCCGGGCCGAGCTGAGCCGGCGGTTCCCTGGCTGCTCTCCGGCACCTCCCGGGTACAGACGGGCTCTCTACGAAGAGCTGAGGGATACAGAAAGGCGGGTGCGGCGGTGATGTCAGTGTTAAGTACGTCCCGGCCGAATTTTTGATCGCAGTGTCAGGATGGCCGAGTGGTCTAAGGCGCCAGACTCAAGGCGTTCCATGCCTTCCCACGGCGGGTTTGGGTGTTCTGGTCTCCGTATGGAGGCGTGGGTTCGAATCCCACTTCTGACACCACTTTTTTCTTTTTTTCTTTTTTCCCGGTCTGGATTAACTTTAGTTTGTGAAAGCGCCGAGTTGAAAGTCTGGGATTTTAGTGCAAATGGCAATCAGAAATAATTTTAAAATAAAACCTGAAGAGTGCGTAAATCCTCATCTCTCTCTGGCGATTCCACATCAGAGCCTTAACCCACCACACACCTGCTGAGGCATTCCCCTATGCATTTGGATTTTAACAACATTTGTAACACACGACCCAGCAATTTATAGCATGCATGTATAACGTGAAGTATGTATCTGAAGCAAGAGAGAGAACTGAGTTACAACTGAAGGTGGCAGAGCACTGGAACAGCTGCCTAAAGCATGGTGTGGAATCCCCCTCTTTGGACATACTCAGAACACATCTGCAAGCATTTGTGTGGTTTCAAAATGTGGATTGTGTAAAATTTTCTTAAGAAAGGATGTTCTTTGATGTTTGAGCTTTGTATACTTTCTAGCCTAGTCAACAAGGAAGGAGATTTAATCCATGAAACAGCAGGTATCAAACTCTAAGTGATGTCCAGATGTTGGGGAAAAAATACTTTTTGGTAGAACTGCCTTGTTAAGGTTTAGGGCTTAACATGTTTCAATTATCTCAGGCTTAGGGGAGGTTAACAAAGCTTGGTAAGGAGGATGTACCACTGATAGTGGACACAAAGAGTGCAGAATTTATGGCCCATTTTGCAGAACTCCCACGGTAAGGAAGGCACTAACAAAGCCAACTCAGCAACTGGGCTGAAATCAGTTCCAAATGGCAAAAGGTAATTCCAGAAGGGGCAGATCACGACCACCAACCCACCGACCAAAAAGAAGAGAAAGTCAGAGCATGTGCACTAATTAGTATGAGAAGCAAAGAGACGTATTGACCAATAGAACATAGAATACATTACTTGTTTCCAGTGAACACAAATTCCTTTGTTTGTTAAAACGCATAAACAGTAAAAAGTTTTGAGAGTTGGCGTGCTTGATTTGTGGAACACCACTGAGAACGCAAGGCTAGCACAACTTTGATATAAATCAATCTCTGAGTGTTGTAATTATTGGCTTATTGCACACTGGGTAACGAATCCGACCTTAGTGGACAACCTGCTCGGGCAGACTGTGTCTCGGATGATCTCCAGAGGTCCCTTCGAACAGTAAGGGTTCTGTGATGCGGCCGAGAGACCCCAACAGCTGCCACCATGTCCCGAGGTCCCGCCACACTTTCCCCCTCAGGGCTCGCTCCGTCCTCTCCTCGTGACTCCACCAATGGCGCGGCTCCAGCTCGCCTCGCTCAGCCAATCGGAGACCAGTAGGCACTCTCGTGCCGGCGCCTCCACCAATCAGCGTCTCGCGGGCGGGGCGCGTGAAGCGAAGTAGCATGGCGGCGCTGCCGGAGCCACTGCTGGCGCTGGCGCTGCTGCTGCTGCTGGCGGGATATGGCGGGCCCGGCGCCGCGGGACAGAGGCGGAAGGAGGTGAGACTCGCCCAGAGCCCCCGCGCCGTGCTGGAGCGGGTTCTTGCTGAGCGGGATGAGGGCAGGGCCGGCCAGGGCCCGGCTGGGTGGCCTGGCCTCAGCCCGGGTCCCCGCCCTGAGGGGAACCCTCAGAGAGGGAAGGCCCTTGTTGCCAAGTTCTTCAGTTCTTGTTAGGAGCACTGTCCGAGTGTTATCTTCCTTGTTTATGGGGTTTGCGGGGGGGAGGATGGGTGATCTTTGGTTGTAGTCACTAAGGTGCAGCTTACTTCCGTACACTTGATCTGCAGGGTTTGGAAAAACCCTTCTATGTAAGTATATACGTGTGTATATATAAGTATATGTAAGTATATACATTATATATAAGTGTATTTATATATATATACTTGTGCCAGTTGTAAGTCAGAGAAGAATAATTTATTATTACTATTGTCATGCCGAGATTCTTGGGGCTTCCCTATGCAGGGTCAGGAGTTGGACTTTGATGTTCTTGTTGGCTCTCTTCAATTCAGGATATATTATGATTACTTCCTCTAACATATTTATGTGAAGAAGGGTGTTAATGAGTAGAGAAGTGCTTTATGATAAATGTAACATTTATGAGTTTGTCAAACTAATACCTCTTCTTATAATGTTATAGAATTTATTGTCTCTTTTTTAAGGAGTATTTTAGTCTTGAGCACTCCTGAGTTTTTCAAATTTATTCTGAATTATGGTTCTTTTTTTCCCAGCAGTGCTGAAAATGAAATGTTGATGTTGGTTCCACCTCTGGTGTTGATTCCAGTGCCACAATTTTTGAAAGCTGAAACAGTTTGATGCTTAGTATAAAATAAAGGCTGTGGAGGGGATGGAGGTGGTTGGTACAGCTGAAAGAAATCCTGCAACTACTGTGAGGAAGGACTGGTGAGCTGAGGGTCTTCACCAGCCTGAGTCATGCTGAGTGCTTAAAGCTGTGTGTTTTACTCGGTGGTTGAAGTTAATGAAATTATGTGAACATGACTGTGAAAGCTTCTGTGAATGCCTTGCAGAATCTTACTGAACTATCACATCACCTGGGTGGTGGTATGAAAAACAATGCAGGTATTTGTTGCATCAAATTTAAAAACTTCCAAGACTGTACTGTGAGACTGGGAAAAAAAAGAACCCCAACAATGTTGCTGTGGCTTGATTTTCAGATGGTGTTATCAGAAAAAGTGAACCAGCTGATGGAGTGGGCCAGTAAAAGATCCGTGATCCGAATGAACGGGGACAAATTCCGGCGCCTGGTGAAGGCACCTCCCAGAAACTACTCAGTGATTGTGATGTTCACTGCTCTTCAGCCTCACAGACAGTGTGTTGTGTGCAAGTATGAGCTCTTTTGCTCCTAAATTAGAACCTAATTTTGTAGGAAACTGAATTTAAGAACAGGGTTGACCTTTGACACACGTGGGAGGAATATGCATGGGCAAGTCGCAGTAGGATTGTCTTTGCAATTTAATGTGTGGGAATATGTGGAATGTGTTTGTGAGGAAACAACATAAGCCTTAGTTTTATCTCTCTCCTAAAACTTTGCAGAAACACTGTTTACTCTGGAGCAAGACACAGTGAAAGCTCAGCTTTGCTGGCATGAGCTGCTGAAGAAATGTTTGTAGAATTATTGCTGGCCATGGAGCTTAAAAGTTGTTAATTAGTGTGTTGCTTGGCACTTATTTACAATTCCAATATTCTGGATCCTTAACCACATTATAGCTTTCCTGTATTAATCTGGAGGTGGCAGAGGTCTGTAAGGATGATTTTTATACCTAGTCTGTTGGAATTATTGGTTTCCCACCCTCTGACCTGGAAGGAAGAGCACACCTGGCCACATTTTGGTGCTCTGTGGACTGGCAAATGATGAGCAGCTGGGTTCCATTTCACCTCTCAGTTAGAAATTACCTCTGCTTGTGTTCATGGACTCAACAAATTTTGCCCCTCCATTAAAAAAAAGCAGGTGCCAAATGTTTCACCTGATGGTAGATGAGTGTCTGTGTTCAAATGATTTTGTTACCACTTAAACTTTCTTTTGAACCCTAGAAAATTAATGGGGTGGGCACAGCTCCCTCAGCTGCTTTACAACTCTGTTCACAAACCCGTGATACTGCATCTCTCTTGATGTGTTTTCCAGGCAAGCTGATGAGGAATACCAGATTCTGGCAAACTCCTGGAGGTATTCCAGTGCATTTACCAACAAGATTTTTTTTGCTATGGTAGATTTTGATGAAGGCTCAGATGTGTTTCAGATGGTAAGGTCTTTTGCTCTTTCAACATTATTTTTAGTTTGGGTTTTGGGAAATAAGTTAATGATGTTACATAATTTAGAGCTGCAGTGAACAACTGAATGAAAAGTTAAAAGCTGTCATTCTTGGAGAAAGATGGCCTGGGCATGCTAGTAGGAATATTAACAGAACTGACAGATGTGGAATAGGTACAAGGAGCGAATTGGTTTCTTTGACTTTTTTCCCTGAGATTGTCTCCTCTAATAACTTATGGTGTAATTCTTAATAGAATTCTTCTGTGGTATGTGAAGAGGCAAGATAGAAAGCACTGATGTCATTAGGAACAGCTATTACAATTTTTAGATTACTAGGGAATGATAGATTAGGCTTTTGGTATGGGTTAACTAATCTCGTCAAGTACCCAGCCATTTTTCTCTTCTATTAACATTGTGTGACCACGTTTCTTTTTCTCCAGCTGTGAGACCATTCAAAGTACACTTGCAATTGTAGGTCACATTAATAGTTCATTACAGTCTTACAGATGTTAGCTTTTTTTTTAAGAGGTGCTAATCTCTATTTAACAGCTGCACAGTTTAGGCAGTGATTCTTTAGTAAATGGAAGCTTTTGAATTGGAGAGTTGAAGAGAGATGTGTTTTTATTACTCTTGTTAATTTTTTCCTTAGTGTTACATTAAAAATGCATTCATCAAGCTATGGCCTTCCTAGATTTTAGAATCATATATTGCTATTTTGCAGATTTCTTTATCAAAAGTAGTATTTGGAGAGGAAACAGATTCAAAAAAATATGCATGAAATACAGAAGTGCAAGCTGTGTGCTGCCTAATGTTTTTTTTAAAAAGTCATGGCCATTAAATCAAAGCGCTAACTTTTCTGATTTAGCAACAATATTGCAAGTTAGAAAATGGCACAGAATTGTGTTGCTAAATAGTCCTTTCATAGGCTGTGTCCTCTGTGAACTCTCTCCCTGCAGCTGAACATGAATTCTGCCCCCACCTTCATTAACTTCCCTGCCAAGGGGAAGCCCAAGCGAGGGGACACCTACGAGCTGCAGGTGCGCGGCTTCGCGGCGGAGCAGCTGGCACGCTGGGTGGCCGACAGGACAGACGTGCACGTGAGTGCAGACACCTTCCCTGAGCTGTGCAGGGCCGGCACAGCTTTCCCCGAGCACCCCTGAGCACTGTGCAGGGCCGGCACAGCTTTCCCTGAGCACCCCTGTGCCGTGCAGGGCCGGCACAGCTTTCCCCGAGCACCCCTGTGCCGTGCGGGGCTGGCACAGCTTCCCCCGAGCACCCCTGTGCCGTGCAGGGCCAGCTGGGAAATGTCACTTGTGGTCTGTGCCTCCTGAGCTGCTCTAAGGAGCTCGTCTACAAAATCTAGTTCAGGCACATGACTGCATCCTTCAATTTCCTTACAGTCTCTGTGCTGGTATTTTGTGTAATGCTGTATTTGAGAAGATGGTAGAACTCATCTCCTTCCTTCTCACTTTCTGTTCCTGTGGAAGAAAAACAATCTCTAAGTTATTGAACAGGGTAAATAGTATAAAACTGAAATGACAGTATTGGTGGAAGAGGCATTGCTTACTTCTCATGTCAGATTTAATACATAGAAAATGTTCACGTGCAATATTTTTTCCACTCAATATGTTGTGGGCTTTTCTAGCAGGAGTGCAGGTATCATGTATAGTCCTACTGAAAGAAAATAATTTCCCTGTCCTCTGTTCAGATCCGTGTGATAAGGCCACCAAACTATGCTGGGCCCTTGATGCTGGGGTTGCTGCTGGCTGTCATTGGGGGTCTTGTGTATTTACGGGGCAGCAACCTGGATTTTCTCTATAACAAAACCGGCTGGGCCTTTGCTGCTCTGGTGAGTAATCATGGCTTTTGTCTCCCTGTCACACTGAGTTTTGTAGCAGTTCAAGTTTTCAAAAGCTTCTGTATTTCAAGATGCTTAAAGCTGGTAGGGGAAGATGAGTTAGTTTTGCTTTTTCATAGATTGATAACATTATATGATCTTAGTCCCTTCACGTTGAATGCTTGATTAGATGCCTTTGGTACAAAGATAAAGTGGGACAATTCTTAGCCTGTGTTCCAAACCTGTACATTTTGCTCTGAAGTGAAAAGATATCAGGTTAAATTAAAAATAAAAGAGAATCCTTATTAAATGCATTTCTTCTTTCCTTTTCAGTGTTTTGTGTTAGCAATGACATCAGGCCAGATGTGGAACCACATCAGAGGCCCCCCCTATGCTCATAAGAATCCCCATACAGGACAAGTGGTGAGTGTTTCCTTCACTTTATTTTCTGTATTTCTGGAGAGTAAGACTGATACTGAGACAAACCAGAGTGCAAATTCTGCTTCTGGCTTCTCTCTCTGTGAGTGAGACCAAGCTCTCCTGCAATGAGCAAGGCAAAGCAGCATGTCTTGCACATATGTTGTATGTCCAATAGTGAAGGGATGTGACAGTTCTAAATTGCTTACAGCACAATAAAGGTACTTATGGGTTGAGTCTTACATGTTGAAATTCCAGTTGCTTAACCTGGCAATTATGTTTCAACCTGCTCTTTTTGACTCATACACTCATCTAATGACTTCCATATAAAACCATCTTTCCTCAAGGTTCTTGAAGTAAGTTAATATCCAGTGAGCTCAGATTTATGAAGTCTCTTTCTTGGGAAAGATTTCTTTAATATAATACACTGCTCTGTTCATAACAGAGAATGAGAGGCACTGTGGGAGTAGTTACAGTGTTCTGAGGACACTGCATTTGCTCAGGTGCTTACACATCACATACTGGCTTTTCTCATGTTTTTACTCAGGAAATTAATTTGGTGAAATGTTCTTTTGTGCTTGGTTAAATGGGTCAGGCCCTCTGTATTCTTCTGTAGAAAGTGGATAAAAATTTTTTTCCTACTTAGCTATAACATGATAACCATAATAGGGTGTCCCATAGGGATTGAAAATTGTATTTTTTTACAAATTTCAATTTTTCTGTTAATCCAGAAGTGAAAAATATTTCAAATGCTTGATTCTTGAGCCAAGTGAGTCAGGTTTGCACACAGATTGAAGGGATTGCCCCTAAGCTGAGTAGCAGTGTACACAACCTACGAATCTCACTCAGGAAATGGATCAGATTTGAATCACATTAGGATGCAGCAGGGCCTAATCTTGTATCTTGCTCAGCTGGACTGAGAATCTGGACCACAGAGGTTGTAGCTGCACTTGCACTTACTGTAATCTGAATGAGGCTGATTGTGCATCAGAATAGAGGAAGGATCTTTGTTTCTGTTGCAGCTCTCCCAAAAATCAGTAATCACCAGCTGAAATCGTTCATGCTCCAGCTTCTGCCCTCTCCTGAAAAAAAAACATTGCAAACCCCAGTCCCAGGCTCTGGAGCTGTTGTTAATCATGTCAAAGTTGTCTCCAGTCTTTTCTAAATTGAATTACTCTTTGTCTCTTACAGAGTTATATCCATGGAAGCAGCCAAGCCCAGTTTGTGGCAGAAACACACATAGTTCTGCTGTTCAGTATCCTTCCTGGGAGAAGCGTGTGGTTGGTGACAGTTTTTTGGTCAGCAAATGCTGCTGCCTTTTCTGTGGTGCTTTGTCATGGCTGTAATTGCCACCTAACACTGATGCAGAAGCTTGTAAAACCTTTCTGCACTGACAATTGTGCTTTTCCCATGCCTCTGATCTTTAAATTGAATAGAAGAATATTTACTGCTTTCTCACCTTCTCGTGTAAGTACCAAGCTGAACACATCGCTAAAGTTGTGAAACTTTGTGAATCAGAAGGTTCTTCAGGATGCTCCCTGTTCCTCTGTGAATATCTTTTTAGTGTCACTTATTTATTATTTTGGTGATGAATTCATTCCTCTATCACTGACTTTTTATTTCTTTGCTTACCTTCTTCTAATCTTACCATTTGTTGGTAGTAATGATGCAGATTTTGCCATGCTGGCAAGAAAGGCAAGTGTAAACTTTGAGACTGAGAGGTTTTACCTTTCTCATTTGTACAAAAAATGCTTCTTTGGAGTCATAAGAATACCTTAAAATTCAATGTTCTGTTTTTCTATTCCCACATGTATGTTTTTGATCCATCATTTGTAACTTTATTCATTTCTGACTGGAGCTTTGCTTCTGTGTCACCTGTATCAACATTCCTTTATTTTTTTTTTCAGGATCTTTTCTTGTATTTAACTTTTTAAACTTTAAACAGGCACTTGGAGGAGAACTTCTGATCTCTTTTTGTTACTGTACTTTTGATCCACTTGGTCAAATTCAATATAGAAACTTTTTGTTGATGTTTATTTGTGGGTTTTTTTATTTGCTAGGGTTCATTCTTTGCAAATATCAGGCCTTTTGTGTTGTCTGTGTTTCTTTAATTTTACAATCTTTATTTATTTTTTTTAAATTTGAAGAATTAGAAAATAAATATTGCCAGTTGAAGAACAGCCTCTTGGATTAAATACTGCATGTGTTTTATTTGTTCTGTTGGCTGAGTGAATGCAGAAGCTGAATTCCTTTGGGGATTTTCCAGTGGAGAACAGCAGTAGGAGTGGACCAAGCTCTCTGGGAAGGAATGCTGCTACTTTACAAGCTGAGATAATAAATGCATGTTTTTAATTTTCCCTGAAGACTTGCCAGTTTATATTTTAAGCTTTGCATTTATTTTCTCTTAAAAGCTGACATTATGAAGTCTTTCAGTTGTTCTTTTTTTCCCCCATAGTTGCTGATTTGGCTGGGAAGTCTTTGATTTTTCCAGTGAGTTTTAATGCCCCAGGTATGGTGTGGGAGCTGAACTTAGGGGTCTTGGAGTGTTGTTTTTGTTGTACTTTGTTGGTTTAGCCTTAAACAGCATATGTAGATGGTGGAGTTACTTTAGGAATGGTCCTGCTCCACGAAGCTGCTACTTCTGACATGGATGTGGGGAAAAGAAAAAGTAAGTATTGGTACTTTAGTGTCTGAGCAAAGGCATGTTCAGTGAGGGTGTTTGCTACACCATTTAACAGAAATGCTTTTGCACTGGGGTTGGTTTTTTTTTTGGTTTTGTTGTTTTGTTTTTTTTGTTCACTTCTCACCTCTAAGCTGAGAGAATCATTTGGATTTTTGACAGCTTTTGGAGCTACTTAGCAAACTGCAAGATAAACCCTTTTGGCAGACAAAGAGGCTTTGCAGTGTTTTGCTAGTAAGAGGGAGAAGAAGGGACTTTTTCTCAAAGCATTTGTTTAAAATTGATGTAAAATTGATTTAATAATTTATTATTTCTCAGCTACATGAATAGACGCCTCATCTGTCCACATGTGTCAATATTGCAGAAGGCTTTGAAACCCTGAGTCCCTGAGGTGTTTGCAGGGGCAGCTGTCCCACCACAGCCTCTCCCTGTGCATTTATTTCTTGCAGTTATGTGCATTGCTGGCATTGGCTTGGTGGTGCTGTTCTTCAGCTGGCTGCTGTCTGTCTTCAGATCCAAATACCACGGTTACCCCTACAGGTATGTCAGCCTGGGGCCCTGCAGCCCCTGCTCTCCTGGGCTCTGGGGTGCAGCTGCACCACTGCAGCTCTGCTGGGAAATGCTCCTTTGGAAATGCTCCACTGGTTTCTCAGAGTAGCAATATTGGGTGATAAAGTCAGCAGAAATAAAAGTGTTTTATGGATATTGTGATTTTTTCAATCTAGCCAAAGCAAAAGATTGCGGAACTCTCCTTCTCACACCATTGCATGTTCTAAAATACTTCCATTTTCAGAATGGTATCTCAGCCAGTTTATACTGCCAAAAAATGTACTTTTCCCCCTATTTTTCTCTTTTCCATATTCATGCATCTTCTTTATTAATCCCTATTTGTGAGAACAGGGAGGAGGCCCGATGCTTTAAAGCTGCCTACATTTGAGGATTGCTTGTGTAAGGAGTCTGATACTGTGAATTGACCACTTCTATATCTGTCTGACTGATACACATACCTTAGGTGTGCTTGCTAGCTTTTATGCATTTTGAAGCAATAAGTACACATTGAAGGACCAGTTTCTAATGATTTCTCCATCTGCAGTGAGCTGCATTTGTCTATAAAGCTAAACCCATAGACAGATACTGTGCCCTCTCTATGAGGAATGTGCTCTTATTTAAAAAATATCTAAGTAACAAAACTTGTTATTTTATGAAGACTTTTTTCAAGAGCAGAAGACAGCTGAATTTTTTCCCTTTTTGATAACTGGTCAGCTTTTATTCTGATCCCTGCAATGATCTTAGATACTCCTGCTGACTTTATTGTAGGGAAGATGTGGTTGTCTTTGGTTTTGAGTTTTCAGAAACTCATTTTTAAGTGACTTCACGGCTGCTTTTGATGTAGCAGCATCAGGCCCAGTTTCCCACTCTGATTTTCTTGACATTTATAAAAGCTAAGTGGAGTGTTGCATACCTTTGTTTCTTATAAAATTAATAAGGATGTTTGTTATTTTGCTCTTTGCAGTTTCCTGATGAGCTAAAGAATTCCAGGGTCTGTAACATCAGGAAGGTGGTGGCTCTGAAGCTGGATGTGGTGGAATGAGGAGCTCAACGTGTGTGGTTTGTGCTACCTCTGCTTACACTGAGACAGTTCAACACTGAACCAAAGACAATGTAGTGCCTTAAATACAGCAAGCAATTTGCTCTGAAGGACACAGAGTGTTAAGATGCAATCTCTCTTTCATAAGCTTTACATCTTCTTGAGCAACTCTACTGCTAGCAAAATTCATAACGTAATGCTTAAAACTGCATTTCCATGGACTAACTAGAAACGGTACTTTAATTCACTTGGATAATCTGTTTACAATGTTTCTTTTTCCCTTGAATTATCACCTTATTTCTTGTTTGTGCCTAGCAGGTGGCAGCAGCTTCTCTGTCCTGCCTTTTCATGGTTGAGGAAACAGCTCCATGTACCTGGAAATCTTTTCCTTCAGCCTGTGTGCAACCCTTGGAACGCGCTCCAGGTTCCAGTGTGGAATGTGCGTATCCTAGAGCTGGGTCTCATTTTTGAGAAGAGTTCTGAACTGCTGTATGATGCAAGAGGTTGTTTCACAGATGAAGGGGGAGTTTTCAACATGTAGAATGGAGTTATTAATTAATTAAATCTTTCTATGCCAAATGCTGAAACTGCAATATTTAAATTGTAAGCTTTGACTCAGAGCTGGAAAAAAATTTCTTAGACTTTCTCACATTCAAGAATATGAACCAAAACTACAAAGGTAATTATCTATATGTTGCATGAATTCAAAGTTGCTAATTGGCTTTCAAGTTACTGCCTAGAGCCCTGGTAAACCAACAGATACCAGATTTGTGGTCACTGTATGAGTTCTTGCATTCTCCACTTGTTTCCTCCACATTTTTATCCTTTAGGCAGAGATATCTGCTCCCAGGATAAATGTTGTTACCCCAGGACATATTTGATAGCCTTACAATTGAATGCATGTGCTGCTTGCTCTCTCCTTTTGTTCTCTCACCTCACAAAGATCCTTTGCCTTAAGAATTTGTGAGTGGAAGACATTGTGCCTCAGCAAAAACTGTTGTGCACCTCAGCAGTTGTACTGCAGGAAACCTTTGCAGCCTGATCCAGTAACACTTCCTTCCGTAGGCTCTGGTGGCCTTAGAGGTTCATAGTCAGAGAGGCTTTTGTCTCCTGCTTCTGCCTCTCCCCTCTCTCAAATGGTTACACAATCTGGATGTTTGAAATTGAATCTCAGAAAGGATTGTATCACTCCAAGTGGAATGTTATTCTTATGCAGTTTTGCTGAATTAATACACATCTCAAGTGCCTTAACTTCACTAATTTTGTTGTTTGATGTTTCAACTCGTTGAGATGCATTTTTCTATGCCATATAGAATGACAAGCCTTAGTGGAACAGATAAATTGTGTGCCTGACTGGATTTTGGACAAGTTTCAATAAAACTTTTTCGTCTAATCCATGCTCCTGTGTCTTCTGAACTTTAACATAAAACAAGCTGACCTCTTGTCTTCCACTATTGTTTCAACATGTTAATCATAGCCTGTCTGTACAGAGTAAGTAACCTGAGTGTGGGTGAGTAGACTGGATTAGTAACTTGTATGTGTTTATTTGGAGAATTACAGCCCAGAATGTCAGCACCAGAGAGCTGCTCATGCAGCCAATTGATAGCATAAAGATTACATGATTTTGGCTTGTCTTTGACAGCTGTCGTGCAGTGAAAATCTTGGATTCCTGCAGTTCTAGACAGAACAACTCCCAGTGTTTGTGGAGGTGGAATCTTGTTAGCTCTGTCAATTTGCCTGGAACAACTCAGCACTGCTGTACTTGTGCCTTATTTTCCTGCCCAGCTGGTAAAATGCTTCCCATAAACTTTTTCACTTATGATTTATTCTGTCCTTCTAAAACCATCCAGTTCCATATTGACTAAGTTTAAACAGTGGCACCTCATGCAGGTGGATGCTGGAGTTATGTTTGCCTTCCACTTGAGTTTGGGATTCTCCTCTTTGTTTTTCCATGCTGGGATGAAAATAGTGCTCCTTTTTTCCAACGGTTTTTCTGCTCTCTAGGATGAAACTGGAGGGAACGTGTGTAGTGTAACAGAAGATGGAGTGCTTGCAGGTTTAGAGAGGATGAATTCTGGCAAGGTTTGGCTTGTGCAGCAGTTGAGAAGTAATGGCTGGCTCTAATTGGTGATTCTTTGGGCCAGGGGCACTGACTGGTTAATGTCACACAGCTGGGCCAGCAGAGCAAAGGTGGACAAGGCAATGCATTCCAGACCTGCTGTGGGGAAACTGGGAATCGCTGAGGACATCTCCTTTTGAGAGTGAATCATTAAATAGCTCAGGAGTGCCCTAAAAGCTCACCTTGAGAGAACTCTTGCCATAAAGGGAGGAAATGGTGTATGCTGCAGCTGAAAATGGACTGGGTGGTTTTGTTAATGTGGCTGGCCTCAGTGAATGCTGCTTTTTTGTGCTTTTGAGGAGGAGCTGTGGTGTATTTAGGAGATATTTTGGAATAACAGCTAGAAATAATTTAGGGAGCCTTCTGCACTGAGCACAAGGCAAGATAGTAAATTTAAATGGATTAATCTGTGTAATGGTTTGCATTATGTACAATTTACTGGATGCTCCTGCCTTCAAACCATTCTAGTGTTCAGTACAGAATGTGATTTTCATGAGGTCCTGGCACAAGGTGCCCAGAGCAGCTGTGGCTGCCCCTGGATCCCTGGCAGTGCCCAAGCCCAGGTTGGACATTGGGGCTTGGAGCAGCCTGGGATAGTGGAAGGTGTCCCTGCCCATGGCAGAGATGAGCTTTCATGTCCCTTCCAACCCAAATTCTGGAATTCTGTGACAGTGGTGCCTAGTGCTCATTCCTGCAGCTGAGCCTTTTACAGCTGCTCCATGAGCACCTGCTCTTCATGGCCAGAACTGCCCAGAGTCCTCCAGTGGAGTGGAAGGTGTGCTCAGCTCTGCATCTGCTGTGTTCTTGATGCTTATGCAAATAACCTTAAATAACCCCCTGCTGGTGGTGGCCATGAGGGTAAGAACAAGTTCAGCCTCCTGGCAGGCAGGGGAAAATGATGAGATGATGGCTGCCTAGGGGCTTCATGAGGAAAATAGATGTTTTATGGTCACAACCACTGGAAGTGTGAGCAAATGCACAGCAAGGTTTGTTCTGAGCCCTGTTCAAAATGTGTGAAAGCAGAGCAGGGATTTTTTGATTGTCAGCAAATTGGAGTTTTAGAGGGACTGAAGAAAGTCAGCTTAACCTTCAAAGCATTTGGAACATCCAAAGAAAATCAGATGTGTACATGGCTTCTGTTTGTTTGAATATGCTGCCCATGACAATCATGGCATCTTTTATCCAAACTTGGTTAGGAGAGAAGAACGGTCTGGACTGTTCCTCCAGGGGCTGTTGGCAGTGGTTTGTGGTAGTTTGTTTTTAAAAAATACCCATTCTATAATAGAAAAATACTTAAACGTGATTATTTTAGATGTTAAAATTTCCAAGTGCTTTCATCTGCTGTGAGAAATAATTCTCACAGACAATTTGAGCAAGTCCTGGCACTTGGTTTCTGTGTTGGACCTTGGTGTTTGCTATTTTCTTGTGCTGAAAAAGTTTAATTCTCAACTACAAATCACTGCTCAAGTGACTCCACACCATTCCTTTGGATTTTCCTAAAGGGAACATAAAGAACAAACCCAGACCCTTGAGTGAGCAACATCTGTTTTCAGTTTTATGCTTTCTGTCTGAGGAATAGAGAGTTTTGTTGCACACAACCTGTTCTAATTAAAAGCTCACATCTTGATCATTCCTACAAAATTAATTTAAGCATAGCTTTTTATAGGTCTGGATTAATTGTGCTACTTTTATCACAGATAATAATACAATAAATGTATATATAATTTGTATTTCTAGGTCAGAAGCACATCAAGTTATTAAAATATCCTCTTGTCAATTGATAGCTATACATGTCTTTCAGCCATGTTCCTTAAAAGTAGGCTAATATGTACTTAAGAAACTAATTGCTGTCATTATGAAGAGAAACAATGGGTGTGATGAGATTCTGCAGTGGTTTGTCCTGCAAGCTGAGCTCTGAATCCTGACTCTGCTCAGCCTGTTGGAGCAGGGGGAAGGATCCTGTGTGCTGGGGAAAATAAACTGGGTGCAGATCTGGTGGATGTGAATTGTGTTTCCCTGCAGATGCACTCAGTATTGCCTGCACAGAGATTTCAGTGTACAAAAAGATTTTGTGCTTCTCCAATCTGTTTTTTGACAACTTCATGATAATGTCAGGTTTTGTCTTCTGGAGTAATTGCTGGGAGAGGGAAGCGTTTCCATTTTTATCTCAACCTTTTCTCACAATGAGTTTCCTTTTTCTTGTGTGATTTCAGATAGAAGTTATGAACTGGAGGCAATTAAATTTAGGTTTTCAAACTGCTTTCAAATACCTTCCCCAAGGAAATAGTGAAAGAATAAAAAATTACAGAGCAATAGTAATAAATCTGTTATTCTAAATCAGTGGGATATTAGTTGGTAAAGCTGACTCAATCCCTTGAGGAGGAAAATGAGTGTTTTTTGTTCTTATCTTAATCACACAGTTGGGATCCTAATGCAAAGCTAAGACTGGGTAATGCTTCCTGTTTCCTTCATCTCACTCATTCTAGAACACCTAGAATGGCTTTCTGCAATTTTTAATGGAATCTGTTGCACTCAGTTAATATGGATTTCTTTTCTCTTAAAATCGAGTGAGAAGGCAGGTGTCTCCAACATGAGACAGTTTGGTAAAACTCTGAAAGCTGCTGCTAAATCTGCTCTCTGCTATCACTCAATTAATAAAATCAGCAGATGCAGGGTACAGCTCTTGGGTAAAATGTTGAATTCTAAAGCAAATTGTGTTTAGACCTGGTTGAAGAATTTCCCTGGGAGATGTGTAAGCTTGGATGTGCTGAAGTGTGAAAGTGCTGTTGATTCTGTTACCACAGAATGAAATGAGTGTTAGGGGGGATTTGCTTGGGTATTTTCCCACATTTCATATGTTGCTTTATGAAACCAGGTGAGTTGGTATATTTTATTTTTTCTTTAGTTTCTGCAGAAAAAGATGTTAACTTTCAAAATAGTTTTCTTTACAGTACGTGGATAAGACTTGTCACGTTTCAGATTTTTTGTGGTACTGGGCTTGGCTTTGGTCTTTTGTTTCAGTCCTGTGTGGTGATGGAAGCTCACACACAACCCCTATCAAGTTCAGTCATCTTTTCACAAGAGCCTACAAAAACTTTCCCTTGAAGAGAGCTGCCTTCCAATCCTCCTCCTTTCACAACATTCTAACATCTGACAGGAGTGTAGAGGCTGCTAGTACCAGCAGGGAAAATTGTCTTGGCATACTTAGGTGTAGCTGCCAATAATGCATTTCCTGATCTAGAGAATTTCCTGATTAAAAAGGAGAAGTTGTAGGCAAGCTGGGCTGAAGCTGCCCCGGCCAGGGTTACTTGGGGTTGCTCATGTTCAACCTGTGTATGGTTTATGTTATCCCTGTCTTGCTGTCTTTGTGCTTGGGAAACTCTGCTCCCAAGCTTGCTTGTGGGCTTGGAGTTCCAGGGCTGGTTCCTGCAGAGGATGAAGGTCCTGCTGGTGATCCCCATGGAAGGAGGGTCAAGATGGGGATCCCTGCATAGGCTGAGGATCATTCTGGTGATGCCCACAAGACAGGAGCATCATTGTGGTGATCCTGTTGAAGGAGGAGGGTGGTTGTGGTGATCCTTGCAGAGGAGGAGGGTTGTTTGGGTGATCCCCATGGAGAAAGAGAGTTGTTCTGGTGATCCCTGCAGAAGAGGACAGTTGTTCTGGGGATCCCTGTGGAGAAAGAGTTGTTCTGGTGATCCCTGCAGAAGAGGACAGTTGTTCTGGGGATCCTCATGGAGTAGGTGGGTCATTGTGGTGCTGTTTCTATGAGTGTGTGCATCTGTGCCATGTCACTCTTCGCAAGGGTGACGTGTCTAACGCTCTGATTACCCTGCCATGGTTGAACGGAGGTTGCAGAGTCACCCAACGCCACGGTTCTCCTGCAGTGAGCTGGCTCGTGTCCCCTCTGTGACACCAGCTCCTGTCCCCCGCTGTCCATCCCGGGATGTGCCAGTGCTTGGCTCCCGCCGCCATGGCCGCAGCCGCGCGCTGGGGCCCCCTGCTGGGCACAGGTGTCAATGCACTTTGTTACGAAATGATGTCACGGGCCTCGGTCCATGACGCCAGAGTGACGTCAGCACCGCCCCAACCAATCAGCGCGGGGGATGTTGGGATGGTGACGTAAACTGCCCTAGCAACAGTCGGCGCGGCGCCGCCCAATCAGAAAATAGCTGTGGGCGGCCGTGAGCCAATGGGAGGCGGCGGAGGAGGACGGCGGCAGGAGGCAGGTCCCCTCAGGCTCCCTCCGATAAGATGGCGGCGGCGCTGGCGATGGCGGCGGCCGCGGCTTTGTCTGCGCCCAGCGCCTGAACGCGGCCCCG